>CAUYON010060288.1:0-30397 GCA_963573935.1 Arctocebus calabarensis
ACTGCCTCAGTGAGGGAGGGGCAGCGGAAAGCATGAGAGGAAGGGAATAGGAGCTCACAGATGAAAGTACATTGTGGGTCAGCGCCTGTGGCTCAACGGGCTAAGGCGCCAGTCACGTACACCTGAGCTGGCAGGTTCGAATCCAACCCGGGCCCGCCAAACAACAATGACGGCTGCAACCAAAAAATGGCCGGGTGTTGTGGCGGGCGCCTGTAGTCCCAGCTACTTGGGAGGCGGAGGCAAGAGACTCGCTTGAGCCCAGGAATTAGAGGTTGCTGTGAGCTATAATGTCATGGCACTCTAACCAGGGTGACAGCTTGAGGCTCTGCCTCAAAAAAAAAAAAGAAAGTACATTGTTATGGCTCGGTACCTAGGGCGCTGGCCTCATACACTGAGCCTGGTGGTTCAACCTAGCCCGGTCCTGCCAAACAACAATAACAACTATAAAAAAAAAAAATAGCTGGGCTGGGCACCTGTGGCTCAGCGGGCTAAGGCGCCAGTCACGTACACCTAAGCTGGCGGGTTCGAATCCAGCCTGGGCCTGCCAAACAACAATGACGGCTGTAACCAAAACATGGCCAGGTGTTGTGGTGGGCGCCTGTAGTCCCAGCTACTTGGAAGGCTGAGGCAAGAGACTCGCTTGAGCCCAGGAATTGGAGGTTGCTGTGAGCTATGATGCCACAGCACTCTACCCAGGGTGACAGCTTGATGCTCTGTCTAAAAAAAAAAAAAAAAAATAGCTGGACATTGTGGTGGGCACCTGTAGTCCCAGCTACTTGGGAGGCTGAGGCAAGATAATCGCTTGAGCCCAAGAGTTTGGGATTGCTGTGAGCGGTGACGTCACAGCACTCTACTGAGGGCAACATAGTGAGACTATCTCCAAAAAAACAAAACAAAACAAAACAAAAAACAAAAGAGGATGGCACCTGTGGCTCAAGGAGTAGGGCGCCGGCCCCATATACAGGGGGTGGCAGGTTCAAGCCTGCCCCGGCCAAAACTCAAAAAAAAAGAAAGAAAGAAAAAAAGTATTGTTATAAGTCATAGATGTACTGGAAGAAACACAGCAAAATGTTAACTGAATCTAGATGGGGGTACATAGGTGTTCACAGTAATCTTTCAACTTTTTTGAATAGTTGAAAATTCTTATAATAAAAAGTTAGGTAATGGGCTCGGCGCCTGTGGCTCAATGGGCTAAGGCGCCAGCCATGTACACCTGAGCTGGCGGGTTCGAATCCAGCCTGGGCTGCCAAACAACAATGATTTGTTGATATCCAGGTTACAGCTTTGAGGCTCTGTCTCAAAAAAAAAAAAAAAAAAGTTAGGGAATGGAAAACTTGGGTTCCTTATGCCAGGAAAAGTGTAATAACTGCACTGATTGTCCTTCAATTTGTGCCTGAGGCTAGCTATTGCT
Source organism: Arctocebus calabarensis (assembly GCA_963573935.1). Classification (NCBI taxonomy): domain Eukaryota; kingdom Metazoa; phylum Chordata; class Mammalia; order Primates; family Lorisidae; genus Arctocebus; species Arctocebus calabarensis. The sequence continues at coordinate 1,412 of CAUYON010060288.1, forward strand.
TTGTGTTCCCAGTTTGATATGGATTAATAGTCTCTAAAGCGTAGTGTGAACCACATAGGCAAACTCATCTAGCTTCCCCCTTACTAAGGACACAGCCAGAAGAGGTCATTTGGGGTGCATACCATGGACAGTGCAGCGTTGGGGGCTCATCTACTTACCATGCTGTACAGGTAAGGTCCCCAGGAGAGCACCGAATCTAAAGGAAACCACGCATGTACAAATTAAGCATACAATTTAAGTGTATTGTGGGTCTGTCTTTGGAAAGACAACTGGGTTCCATCCAAAGCAGGAGATAGAAGCAAGAAACCCAGTGGCTTTGGATTTGAAGGCCCCTCACTGCCCCCAAACTCATGCAGCAGGCCAGCTGACATCCTGGTGGCTGTAAGGTGGAATGAGGGTGTGGGGGCCCTTCTGTTGACTCTGAGGACTGTTGACACTTTAACCTGACCTGGTACTGGTCCAGCAAGTGAGTCACAGCCAGTGACAGGCTGTGAGTGTGGGGGTGGAGGTTCTTATCTGCAGACTTCCAGGCTTTTTGACAGCTTAAAATATTTCCCCGCCCTCACATTTCTGCTCTGCATCTTGTTTGCTCCTCCAGCTTGGAGACACTAGCTTCTGCCAAGGAGCTAAATAAAGATGAAGACTAATAACTTTATAACTCAAGCATCTGTGGCTGTACTGCCAATCAGTTTCATTCCTGTCCCACAAACATACTGAGAATTTACTTGGGACCTGAGGGCAGCAAATAGCTTGAGAGACATAAGTATGAGCCACACAATGCCTGTCCTCGAAGAGAACAGTCGCCTTGGTATAGACAACCTTACGACTGTCCTATCACTAGGTAAGAAAAGTGCCTTTGAGAGACCTGCTAACAAAGAATCAAGGGTCTTGGCTCGGTGCTTATAGCTCAGCGGTTAAGGCACCAGCCACATACACTGGGGCTGGAGGGTTCAAACCTGGCCTGGGCCTACTAAACAACAATGACAACTACAACAACAGCAAAAAAAAATAGCCGGGTGTTGTGGTGGGCACCAGCTACGTGGGAGGCTGAGGAAAGAGAATCACTTAAGCCCAGGAGTTTGAGGTTGCTGTGAGCTGTGATGCCACAGCACTCTACTGAGGGCGACATAGTGAGACTCTGTCTCAAAAAAAAGAAAAAAAGAATCAAGGGTCTCAATTTATAAAGCACATTTCAGTATGGCTCCATTGCTTAAAAGCATCCAGAGGCCCCAAGGCCAAGGATCTCAAAATATGTTTCAAATAACCTCAGTTCTACAGGATTTTAATCTAGAAGGAAACATATGATTTTTTTTTTTTTTTTTTTTTGAGACAGAATCTCACTCTGTTGCCTCATTCTAGAGTGCTGTAGAGGTCACAGCGCTCATAGGAATCTCAAAGTCCTGGCTCAAGTGATCCTCTTGCCTCAGCCTCCCAAGTTGCTGGGACCACAGGTAACAGCCACTATGCCTGGCTGATTTTTTTATTTTTAGTAGAGACAGGATCTCACTCTTGCTCAGGTTGCAAAAAACATGACTTTTTAACTAAACACCTTTCAGGCTGGGCAAAATAAACACATTTCTTTACCATAGGACTTCTCAGAGCCTTTAATGTATCTATCAACCTAGAGATGGTTGAGCCAGGATTTGGCACTTCCAAAGCTTATGTGAACATGGAGCCCTATAAATAAATAGTACATCACAGGTCTGGTACATTTCAGAGCACAGCCTGAGGAATATAGAAATTACCAGGTCCTCTGTAAGCTGACTATCATTTACCCTTGCAGCTTAACCTCCAGGCCCATTTTGTATTTCTGAAATATAACATCTCTTCCAGTTGCTCAATGCATCCCATTCCCTGCTTGGTCTAGACCACAGATTGACAAACTTTTTCTGCAAAGGGACAGATGGTAAATGTTATACTTTTGGCTCTATGAGCCAGCTGTTTGTAACTATTCAACTTTGTTCTTAGCAGCCTCCAAACAGCCATAAACAGTATGTAAATAAGCAGGTGTGGCTGTGTTCCAATAAAAAACACACTTACCAAAGCAGACGGCAGGATGGACTTGACCCATGGGTCCTAGTTGGCCAACATGTGTAGGCCTGCAATGTCCATTAGAACTTTCTACAATGATGTAAGCATCCTACATATGTGTGGTCAAAAATGACAGCCAATAGCCACATGTTGATGTGTGGACAGCATTTTAGTTTTATTTTTTTTATTTTTGGTAGAGATAGAGTCTCACTTTATCGCCCTCAGTAGAGTGCTGTGACGTCACAGCTCACAGCAACCTCCAACTCCTGGGCTTAGGCAATTCTCTTGCCTCAGCCTCCCAAGTAGCTGGGACTACAGGCGCCTGCCACAACACCCGGCTATTTTTGTTTTGCAGTTCGGCCGAGGCCGGGTTTGAACCCGCCACCTTCGGTATATGGGGCCAGTGCCCTATTCGATGAGCCACAGGCACCGCCCAGCATTTTAGATTTTTAAGAAACTAAAATTTTAACTGTATTTAACTTTAATTAATTTAAATTTGTAAGCTGGGCATGGTAGTATGTGCTTGGGTAGGCTAAGGCAGGACTTCTTGAGACCAGAAGTTTGAGGCTGCAGTGAGCTATGATTGTGCCAATGCATCCCAAACTGGGCAACATAGCAAGACCCTATCTTTAAAAATAAATAAATAAGGCCAGACGAGGTGGCTAACGCCTATAATCCTAGCACTCTGGGAGGCCAAGATGGTGGATTACCTGAGCTCATGTATTTGAGACCAGCCTGAGCCACAGTGAGACCTCATCTCTAAAAATAGCTGGGTGTTATGCTGGGTGCCTGTAGTCTGACCTACTTGGAAGGCTGAGACAAGAAAATCATTTAGGCTTGGCGCCTGTGGCTCAACGGGCTAAGGCACCAGCCATGTATACCTGAGCTGGCGGGTTCGAATCCAGCCCCAGGACCCGCCAAACAACAATGACGGCTGCAACCAAAAAATGGCCAGGCGTTGTGGCGGGCGCCTGTAGTTCCAGCTACTTGGGAGGCAGAGGCAAGAGACTCGCTTGAGCCCAGGAATTGGAGGTTGCTATGAGCTGTGATGCCATGGCACTCTATCCAGGGTGACAGCTTGAGGCTCTGTCTCAAAAACAACAACAACAAAAAAAACAACATACATACGTGTTTCTAAATACAGGTAAGGGACAAGAAATAGGCCATTCACTTAGAGCATAAATTCTTCCCCTCATTTGCTCACTCTGGCCTGGTCTCTCTTTTTCTCTCTCTTCTCCACCCTTAATCCCTGACCTACATATTCCTAAATTTTTTTCATACTGTATTTCAAAAAATTTACATATTATTCCCCAAATGCCTTTCCAGAATATATATACTGATTTTTTATTCAGAAAAAGATCATAAATATATGCATGTATGCAGCCAGGCTGTATATATGGTTATAAAGATGTGTGCATACCATCACAGTGTGAGCTGTTTATTTACTCTTGCTAATATAGCAGGGTAACACAGACAAGGAAAAATCAAAGCAGTAGATAATTTAAAAAATTATTCATATTTGACTCTAGGACACTAACAGTTTATTTAAACACCAGACTTCCCTTCCAGCTTTAATTCTATTTAGCTCAGGCTATTAAGACTAATTTATGTTTCAAAGTCATATACTAACTAATCATATGGGATAATGTATGTAAAAGTGTTCTGTGATTAAAAGTCTGATGTAAATGTAAGTTATTAGCATAATAATGACGATTTTTCTTTTCAGTTTAAATATAAATGTATGTACGCCTACATATACATAATCTATGTAGTCTAACACAATTGTTTTTAAACACCTGTTCACAGCCCAATACTAGTCAAAAGTTTTTCAAAATGAGAAATATCAGAATAATGTGTTAAGTTTTCATAGCACTGAATTGATTATATTTTTTCAAATGTTCTTTATTCAGAAATTAAATTCTTGCTGATGTCTTCTTTGTTTTATGAAATTTTCATGATAACAAGTGGTGATTTTGAAAGTCCTTATTTGCCAAAAAAAGAAAATTTTCTTTTAAAATGATAGGTAATCTATGGAATCTAAAAGTCTGAAGAAGCTAATTCAGGCAAAAAGAAACCCCACCATGTCCATGAAACAAGGCTCCTCTTAACCTTTATCAATCTCAGTCCCAGAAATATTCAGAACACCCTAAAGGACCTGTCCTCTGGGCAGCTCCTTCCCCGGTCCCGCTCTCCAGCCCCTGGGAGCTTATGTGTGTTCACTTCATTTTCCCAACAGACCCCACGAGAAGCTCCACTTTAGAAGAATCCCCAAATCTTAAACTAGTCCAAGGTGGGGGCAGGGTGAGGGAAGACTTGAATCCAATTTATTAGAGGCAAAGAAACTTCAAAGTCTCCATCTGATGGTTCAAACATCCATAACAGAATTGGTATTTCTTTTCAGATTCAAGGGATGGCCAACTCACACAGGCTCACTTCGGGGTCCAGTTTTCATCGTGGAGGCTGCAACTCAGGCGGGCTCTCTGCCCTTTGATCTGGATGGAACCAGAGTGTTACAAATATGCTTGTATTAAGCTATCTCCAGTTTGCCCGAGGGCATCAGTCTGGAATGGAGGAGGGGAGTTTCACACTGTGAGGTTCCCAAGTCTTCCTTCACAGTGAGGTGTTTTGGTTTTGGGAGGGTTTTTTTCCTGACAAGCTGGGTATTGCTCCTTCAATGTGAAGCCGTAAGCCAGTATAATGCCCTATGGAGTCATAAGGCTGAAGTAGAGAGTTTTGTCCATCCTCTAGGCTACAAACTCAGATGAAGGATGAGAAACTACAAGGAAACACCAATACCCTAAATTATACTTTCACTAGGCAGCCCCCAGGTATCTACTGAGTAACCGTCAGTTCGTGACATGAGACACAAAGAAAGCTCCATGGTCTTCAGCCAGCAAATATACACTGTCTACAATCGATCTCTGGGGAAATGAATTCTTTCCAGGGCCCCATCCCCGTCTATTCCAAGGCCTTATCCTCCTGGACTTGATAGGGCAGGCCCTCATTTTCAAAATCAAAATGTATAAAACACTTGTTATAGCTGGAAAACATTCTGCATTCAACAGCAGACATTTCCAGGAGCACTGCCCATATTTCCCTATATCCTGGGCGATCTACTGAAATTCTTTCACTCACTCTTTCATAGGATTGAGGGTATCTTCTGGGCCAAATTTCTCCACTGATGACAGAGAAAAACCAGCAGATTTTGCATCGCCCAGGAATAAAATAGAAAAAAAGAGTGAGGTGTTCTTGACAAACAGCAGTCTCTGCACTATACCTGTGCAACTTGTCACCAAGACGTGTTCCACAGTGATGATCAGAGACAGAGAGAAAGCACCAACTCACATCCCATCAGTCATAAGCCTTAAAAATCAGGAACTCCTGAGTCCTGAGGGCACTGCTTCATGCAAATACAGAAATGGTGCAATTAAGTCCACTATTCTTTGACTCTTCCAGATGGAAAGGTACTGCTTTTACTACCATGCTTGTAAGACATCCATCATCCAAAATACAGTGCAATCATTGTCGGGCAGAGAGAGTGTGCATTCTAGGGGGTGGGATATGCAAACTGAAGCCTCCACAGACATGCAGAGAAGAAATGGTCTTCTGCTTCTCCTTGGAGTAATGGTGGGACAGGCACACAAATGTTTCTGGCTGGCCTTAAAAGAAAGAAAATCTTTCAGAGAGCAGAGACCTTAAACGTCTTATCAGCCTTTGAAGTTATGCACAATGACATCCTTTGGTTCCTAGCCCGGGGCAGAGGTTTAAGCTTTAAGACTCCATTTACTTACTAAGAATTGTTGAAATGTTTTCACTGCAGCACAAAGGAAAAGAGCTGATTTTTTAAACCTCAAGTGATATGATGGTGAAGTGGGGGGAAAATATCCTTTTTGTGGAGCACCTCGCTGTGCTAAGATGCTCAAGAGCTGTGGGTCTAACTTCTGGGGCGAATCTCTTCTATTTTCCGTCTTCTGCAGGATCAGATCAGCTTTGTGGGAATGAAGCCAAAAGTCCTAGAAAGAGGAGAAGGGTCTGATGCTTCTACCCTCCCTCCAGCCCATCCCTGGTCCAATCTGTCTTCCCAAGACCCGTCCTTCCTACCAACACCACCCTGTCTCTGCAATCCATCTCATTCCTTCTGACAAAGAGCACCACACTCATAGGTCCCTCCAAGGTTGGGACTTCACGGTGCCAATGTCATTTCTCACAAGGAACAGGTGTTGCTACTGCCTCCACACAGTTCTCAAAGCTTCTGGACTAGTATTTATTCTTTATGACAGGTCCTGTCTGACTCTATCCCTGCACTTTGTCTCTAGCCAGCATAGTATTGAGTCTATGAGGTCAGACAAGTTCATGAGCTCAACCTTGAAAAAGCACTACATACCTGAATATCATCATGAACATCATCATTACTCCCCTTGGAAAGCTATGCCCCAACACCAGTGTCTAGTCCGCCCTTCAGAGCAATTTTTCTAGGATGAGTTTGCGAACTTCATTATCAAGCCTCCTATGAAGACAGCTCTGATAGTCATTCCAGAAAGAGTTCCAAAACTGCTTTGAAGGGTGAACTAGGTGCTGCCATTGGTGCACAGCTTCCCAAGGCGAGTCCTCTGAAGGTGACTGTAGTGATATTCAGCAATGAGGTATGTAGCACTTTTTCCAGGATGAATGAGTTCACAAACTTTTTTTTTTTTGAGACAGAGCCTCAAGCTGTCACCCTGGACAGAGTGCCATGGCATCATAGCTCACAGCAACTTCCAATTGCTGAGCTCCAGTGAGTCTCTGCCTCCCAAGTAACTGGGACTACAGGCGCCTGCCACAACGCCCGGCCATTTTTTGGTTGTAGCCATCATTGTTATTTGGTGGCCCGGCTGGATTTGAACCCGCCAGCTCAGGTGTACGCGGCTGGTGCATCAGCCTGTTGAGCCACAGGCGCTGAGCCAAGTTCACAAACTTAATTGTCCCACCCTGTATAGCAGATATTCATGACACACTTGTGGAACAAAGGCCTGGTTACCCCCACCTTACATTCTGTTTCCTTTCTTCTAGATATCTGCCCGTTTGGGGGGTATACTCCATTTTGGGGGGCCTCACGTATGACTCAATCTTGCTAGAGCTATTGGGTTTGCTTGTTTTTCTTTTACTCTCGGGCCACAGCAACAGCTCCTGTGCAACACTCCAAAAAGCTGAGATTCTGGAAACCTAGTAATAGTCACCTAAGAAAAAGTAAGACTATTACACGCTGTTATCCTGATTTGATGATCTCGTCACACTAACTACTGAATTGGAGCCAGGCACTTGAAGGAAAACAGAAGGAAATCTGTTGCCTTGAGATTTATACTCCTTCTTCAAAGAAAAACTCAGGCTTGCTTCTATAGTACATGATGTTAAGATAGGCCTTGGGCCAATCATTGTAAAGAGCATCTGAGAAATCACTCAGAATTGTGTGTTCAGTTGTTTTGTGATGGATATAACTATTTGTTTGCTTAAGTGAGGCTGTAAGGATTGCTAGAGAAGTTCTGTGAAAATGTCAGCCCAGCTCCAGCCTCCACCAGCAAACACAAGCATGTGGTTCACACGAGGTCACAATCACCTGTTATCTCTGACTTATAGACTGAATAACGCATAAATAAGCAGAGCCCCAATCAAACAAGCAGGAGATTTTGGTTCACAATAGAAGCATAAACATGACCCTTGGTTTAAGTTGGCCTTTCACTCCAAATTGTCTAGATACACAATAAAACAAACTCTTTGCTAAGGCCTGGAGGGTGTCTCTACAACAGAAGGTGGTAAATTCTCCTAATCTGTGGTGAGTCGACAGGATGGGGCTCTTTCCAAGCATTCCCAATGGACCCCTTCCTTTGAAAATTGTCAATAAACCATGCCTGGCCTGGGGCTGTATTTGGCCTTCATAGCAAAGAAGCTACAGTTTCCCTAAATTATACAAAGAGGACAATTTGGTAAGGGAAAACTATAAAGCAATGCTTAGGGGTTAATCACGTTAAAAGACACCTAATTTAAAAGGCCCTTTACTTAATAGGAAAGTTAAAAAAAAAAAAGGGTAAAATAAATTAAGAAAGCAAAACTGGGGAATTTAAATCACCAAATACTAATTTTTAATTTCAAATAAAGCAGGAAGGCAGGCCTTGAGTCACCTCTCAAGATGTTCAGTACCCCAATTAGGATTGTCAGCCCCTGAACAGCTATCTAATTACCCCAGAGATTAATTCCCTGGGCAGCAGGTCCCATGGGTTCTTTCCAGGCAACTCTGTTGCTCATTGAGAAGTCAGGGAAAATGAATATCTCAGTTAAATCTGATGCTCTCAACTTTTCAAGAGTTGCTTAGATCTCAGAAATAAAGATTGGCAGATCAAGGGGAAAGCACAGTCATCACGGTTTGGTTCATTAGAATGGTAAAAGTAAAACCACTTTTTGCAGTTGTAAGGAGTCAACTCAAGTTAGTTTTCCAGGGCCCAAATACTGAAAGGAAAATATTCTAACAAGTAAAAAGGCAAGACAGAGGGCAAAAAGAAAATACTAAATAATTTCGCTAAAGCGACTTTCTTTCATTTTTACCTTATTCTATTTTAATGCAAGGGAAAGAGAGTAGGGCTTTTCTATTGTTTACTGTGGTCTATTACTTACTTTTGTTCTGTTTTAACTTTTTTAAAAAATGTGGAAATATCTACATACGGTACAAAAATCACAAAGTTCAAAAGGATGTGCAATGAAAAGTAAATCTCTCCTCCCCACCACCAACCACCCACTTCCACCCTCAACAACAAGAAAAAAGAACAAACAAGGAACGATAAATAATAACAAAAAAAAAGAAAGAAATTAAAATGATTATTTAAATCTGGTATGTCCTTTCAGATATAATCTATGCCAATACTAGTGTTTCATTCCTTTCTTTTTTTTTTTTTTTTTTGAGACAGACTCTCACTAGGTCGCCCTGGGTATGTGGTGTCACAGCTCACAGCAACCTCAAACTCTTGGGCTTAAGCAATTCTCTTGCCCCAGCCTCCCAAGTAGCTGGGACTATAGGTGCCCACCACAGTGCCTGGCTATTTTTTGGTTGAAGTTGTCATCGTTGTTTAGCTGGCCCAGGCTCGAACCCACCACCCTACTCACTGAGTTATGGGCGCCGAGCCTCATTCCTTTCTTTAAAAAAAAGTTCTTTGTAAACTGTTCTGCACTTTGCATTTTTCACTTACCATATATTTGAAATCGTTCCATGTCGGTACCTAGAGAGCTGCCTGCCTTATTTTATACAAGAGCAAGTCTATCGGAAGGGTTAATTTCAAGAAGTAGAATTGGTTGACCAAAGAAATATGCATTTTTAATTTCAATTAATATATGCTTTCTATAGAGAATGCATCAGTTTATACTCCCATCAGCAATAGTGCCTGCTTCTCACCTCAGCCAATACAGAGTATTATCAACTATTTTGAACTTTACCAATCGGACAGGTAAAAATTATCTCTTCAAGTTTGTTTATATTTCTCCTATTAGCAATAAGGGCAAGCATCCTTTTAAGAACTATGTTTAAGAACTATTTATTTTTTTCTTTTCTGTCAACTGCATGTTCGTTTCTTAGTTGACTTTCTAGTACTTCCTTTTCTTTATTAAAGACTGCCTCGTTAGTAAATATAATAATATCCAAACTGGCCTTTTGTGTAGGGCTTTCTAGTCTTCTAAACCCATTTGTATATTATCTAATTTAATAATCACAATAACCCAGTAAAGATGCAAAGCATATTGTTCCTATTTTATAACCAAGAGCCAAGGTTTAGAAGATGGTGAGCAGATGTGGCCAGGACTAGAATTCATGCACTTTACCTTCTGGTCTCACAACATACATGTGTGTTTTGCTACTACGTCCAAATGCCTCTTAAATTGTAGAAAAGATTAGAAAGGAAATGTTCTCTTTTTCTCTAATGATAAGTTTATACTTTCCATTTACCTGGACATTTTTCACAGTATAACAAGCAAATAAGGAATACTAAAATTTTATTTGTTTTCATTTTGTTGTTTGTATCAAAGCCTAAATACAAGTACCCTTGGTGCACCGACCTGTCCTTTTTGAGTGGGCAGGGGGTAGAGGGGAAGTAGGGAAGGACTAACTGCATACTCACCCCAGGGCCTGGGACCCCTGGACAGGCCTTCCATATTGGATGATGTGGAGGAGAGAATGAATGAACGAACCCCTAATAGGGGGCAGAAGGAGGAGCCTCTCAGGAGGGCAGAGAAGGCACTGGAGGAAGAAAGGGTCACAAGTCACCTGAGCCTGCCTTTTTTTTTTTTTTTTTTTTGCAATTGACAAGGATCTCCTCTGGGTTCAAATTAGGATATCGATCCCCAGTCGTTCTCCAACTGTCCCTGGGAGTTTCTCTCTCATCTACCAGGAAGGGCTGTGGGACAGGAAGGGCCCATCTGATTTGGGAAAGGGGACATAGCTGTATTCTGCCCCACTGTAGGGGGTGTGCAGGACGTGATGGGGAGGAGAGCAAGAGCTGTGAGTGATAGAGGCAAAAACAGAAGCAGCCAAACCCAGTCCGAGCTGCCTCTGACCCCCCCACCCCCCAAGGGCTTGGTGGCACGGCAGTTGTCTAGTTATCTGAGCAGTGGCTTACTACTCTGTGCTACTGGGATGGGGGCTTACATCCAAAACTCAGTGGTTGTCACCCAGGTTCTTACTGTCCCGAGGCCAGGATGGCCAGAGTGTACGATGAGTGATAGTTCATAAATATGAACCCATACCTTTAGCAAAAGATGCCTGGTTTGGCTCAGCACCTGTGGCTCAAGCAGCTAAGGTGCCAGCCACATACACCTGAGCTGGTGGGTTGAATCCAGCCCCGGCCCGCCAAGCAACAATGATGGCTGCAACCAAAAAATAGCCCACTGTGGCAAGCACCTGTAGTCCCAGCTACTTGGGAGGCAGAGTCAGGAGAACAGCTTGAGCCCAGCAGTTGGAGGTTGCTGTGAGCTGTGATGCCATGGCACTGTACCCAGGGTGACAGCTTAAGGCTCTGTCTCAAAAAAAAAAAAACAGATGCTCGGTTTGCCCTTTAGTTAGTACATCAATTTGTTTATTCCCTTCAATAGTTGTCCCTTCCATAGAAAGGTAAGAAAAAACTTTTTCTCCAATTCCCACATTTACTGAAGGTTTAGTATTTACCAGGTTTACTAATTGTGCTAGAATTGTTTGGAAATTCCTTTACAATCTGATGGAGCTCCTGTCCCATGCAGAAGGTGGTGAGATGTGCTGACTCAACACAACACTTGAGTGGTGGATCTAATCAGCTCCTCGTGACATACTGGCTTCAGCTAGCCAACCCCAGGAGCTGACCCGTGTCCTGGACTCTAGCCTGACCTTGCCTGGTTAGCTGCAGACAAGGTCCCTTGGCGGGACCTTAGAGCTGCTCATTAGCTAGGGTGGGGCAGAAGCCAAAGGCACAGATTTAGATGCAAGTATTGGAAGGAGGTCTTGGACATCACACAAAATATGAGCCTCATGTTATGCAAGAGTTAGGTGCGAAAGTCAACACATAAGGCAAAACACAAGTACAAACAAAATTACTTTGAAATTTAAAAATTAAATAGAGTTACTTAGAGGTATAAAACTTCACGATAACTTAAATATTGATAGGACAATAAATGTGGGTTTTAAAATTCTCCAGACAATTCCTTTCTATTACCCATCTACCATCTATCTATCTGTCTGTCTATTTCCCTTGGCCAAGAGCATATAATGAAATCCTGTCTGAAGTATACGAAAGGTAGGTTAGTAAAAAAACTCACTTGGTACTGCCGGCAAAGCAGTAGTATGAAGTCATAAAACAGGATGGCCTTGAAATGAGTGAACCAAGAAAAGAGTCATGCAGGAAAGTAACGATGCAAAAGTCACAATTGGTACACAGTCTGCTATTGGGCAGATGTTGAGAGACAGCTCTCTGGGTGGATAGGATAAAGCTGAGTACAAGACCCCAGTTCTTGGGGTTCTTAGCCAGGTTAACAAGACAACAGGTTAGGACTCAGGGTAGGAATCTGAGTACCAGTTTGGAAAACGAAGAAAAAGAACTTAGAGTGAGGTCAAGGCTGGACGAGGCGATGAGGATTCGGGGATCCTCAACACTGCCTCAAGTCAAGATTAGTCCAAGGGCTTGAGTGATTCCCAGCCCGCAGGGAAGGCTAAGTGGCCTCAGCTGCACAGGGGGAGAAGTGCTGTGGTCTGGAGGGGTGAGGGAGAGGCAGGCTGGGCCTCACCACTGCTGCAGCGACAGCAGGCTCCGGGGAGCCAGAGGGAACATGGAGGGCTGTCAGACCCGGTGGGCGCTGCCTGATGTCCATCATCTGAGGGCGATGCCAGTGCACTCAAGCAACCTTACATTTGAGCAGGCTTAGGCTTCTCTTAACACGAAACTTCTTCCTATTACCACTTCAGATTCTCACCCACCTTCTGGAAGGCATGGTGCTGCCAAGAATTACCTGCTTTCCAATGATTTATTTTTTTCTATCCCTCAGAATATTCAAAAGAAAAGGAAACCCAGCTACCACGGATTGAATTTAAGCACTAGACATACACCCATGTGGCTGTCAGAGGAGGTCACTCACGTGCTCTAGAAATCTGCCAACCAGTAAACAAGCTGACATTGGAAACCAGGTCCCTCTTTAGAACTCTTTATGACCTCTATATATAGCCCAAGGTCTGAAATTTCCAAAAGGGGTGCTCCAGATTATTTAGAACAGGTAACTACCATACCCACGCCTGGACCAATCAGCAGTCAGGACAGGTGAGTGGGTCTGGGAGCCTTCTGCAGGTTCAGGTTCAGCTGAGATGGCTGATGATGCAGAACAGCCACCTGGCTTAAGAGAAGATAGGGCTCCAATCTGGGCCTGGAGAGGAAGTACACGGCTGGTGGACATCACCCAGGAGTAGCCTCCAAGATAAAAGGAAGTGTGAGTCCACTCAGCAGCCTCAATTAACCCCGATGGCTTTGGGCAGCTTCAGAGGCAAGACCTAGTTTCATAGGCATTAGGCAATGGTGGCAGCAAAGGAGGGACGTCTTCCAAAACTACGATAGAACCACTGTATGGCAACCATCCAAAGGACAGCAAACTGCATACAGATTTGGTCAACATAAGGAACTAAGTCTACTGAACAGGTATGTACGTGTGGTACATGTCTGGTCTATGAAAATTAGGTCAACTTAAGGATGTGGTGCAGGAAAGCACTCAACTAAGGAGTTCCTACTGTACGTGAAAAAGACATATATGTAATTGTGAGCAGGGGCATTTATGAGAAAGAGGGTCTGTATGGCCACTGCTGCTCTGGGTTTACGTTTTAGTTTGGTGTGAGCCCTGGGGAAGGCGCACATATGGTGCACACATGCTGTGTGTGTGTAGAGAAAGGGGTTCCCTCCACAATTATGTTAATTTACAATCACCTCAAAATAACAAGACACTTTTGGTCTCCTCCCTGTATCTGTATCTATTTCCCTTCGTCAACTTATATGCAGGAAGTAGGAGTTTTACATTTCCCCATTCCACTTCTTATAAGAAAACTACTCTAGGCTCAGCGCCTGTAGCTCAAGTGGCTAAGGCGTCAGCCACATACACCAGAGCTGGGGGGTTCGAACCCGGCCCGGGCCTGCCAAACAAGAATGACAACTACAATCCAAAAATAGCTGGGTGTTGTAGTGGGCACTTGTAGTCCCAGCTACTTGGGAGGCTGAGGCAAGAGAATGGCCTACGTCCGCGAGTTGGAGGTTGCTGTGAGCTGTGATGCCACAGCACTCTACCCAGGGCGACAGCTTGAGGCTCTGTCTCAAAAACTACTCTAAATAAATACCACTAGTTTTGTTGCCATATCATCAATTCGTGGTAAAATTACCCAAATCATATATACTAGAGAGTCAGTTGTCAACAGATTTTGCACAGCAGTGTCATTCTGGGTATCACATAGGAATATGGGGAGAAAAGAGATAATATTTGATATGGTTGGGTGGCGCTTGTGGTTTAGTGGGAAGGGCACCAGCTCCATATCCTTAGGGTGGTGAGTTCGAACCCAGCCCCAGCCAAATTGCAAAAAAAAAAAAAACAGCTGGGCGTTGTGGTGGGCGCCTGTAGTCCCACCTACTTGGGAGGCTGAGGCAAGAGAATCGCCTAAGCCCAGGAGTTGGAGGTTGCTGTGAGCTGTGACGCCACTGAGGGCAATAAAGTGAGACTCTGTCTCAAAAAAAAAAAAAAAAAAATGATATGGTTTGGATGATTGGCCCTTCCAAATCTCATCTTGAAATGTGATCCCCAGTGCTGAATGTGGGATATGAGGCAAGGTATTTAAGGCATAGGAGCAGATCCCTATTGAATGGCTCGGTGCCCTCCCCATGGTAATGAGTAGGTTCTAGCATGGATAGTTCACATGAGAGCTGGTGGTTTGCAGGCATCTGACACACCTTCCTCCCTGTCTTGTTCCTGCTCTCAAAATGAGACACCTGCTCCCCTGCCACCTTCCACCTTGATCGGAAGTCTCCTGAAGTTCTCACCAGAAGCAGACGCTATCTCACCTTCTTGTCTTGCCAGCAGACACGTGAGCCAACTATACCCCTATTCTTTATAAATTACTCAGCTTCAGGTATCTTCTTTATGGTAAAGCAAATGGACTGATACAATTTTCATATTAGGCTCAAAAGAGATTTCTATCTTCAGAAATCCATGTCAAAAATAGGGATGGGTAGACTGGGACTTGGTTAGGTTAGTTTACTGATAAGTATTACTCAAAGTCAAAAGGAATAAAGCATTGTGCTAACATCAAACAGTATGTAATCAGCAAATTTTGAGATGCATGTAAGCAGACTGTGCCAAGTATTTTAGGCAATATCGTAAAATTTTACTTCCAAGTTGTCACACAGGGCTTTTCTGTTTCCTCTCATTTACCCACTACCATTTACCTGGCTACCCTACGCAGAGCAGTGGAACAAAAATCTGTACCAGAAATTTGCTGCCCAGCATCCGTAGAACAATTTTGCCCTCATGTACACCCTCAAGGGTTATTACGAGCATATTACACAAACCTTGATGCTGTCAAAACCACTCTCAATTAAACTAATAGAGGATGTTCCATTTCAAAACATGCCCATGTTACATCTTGATGAGGAGATATCAAAAGAAAATGAATTTGGACCACTTTTGAATGATGCCATCTGCATTACCACAGCGATTCACCTATCAAACTAACGTAGGTTTACAGCCAAAATCAACACTGCTGGCAGAGAGTTATTTCTATTCATTTAAGAACTTCCAGGCTAAAGAGTGATCACTGAAAATGTTAATGTCTTAGGAAAAGGGAGAAAAAAGAGAGCCTAAGTACTGTAGACAGTAACAAGAACGGAGCTCTTAATTTATCCAGCAAGTGTGTACCAACCAGCTGCTCTACTCGGCTTCTGTCCTAGGGAGGTTTACCACACTATCTGCAAGGCATCGACAATGAAGATGAAGGTACGATGATGACAGCTAACCGCTACTGATGACTTAATACACAGCCAGGTACTGTCCTGTGTGCTTAATGAAATTAATCCTCACCGGGTACTATTTTATAGATATTTCATATATATTTATAAATATTTGTTTGTCTGTTCTGAGACAGAGTCTCACTCTGTTGCCCAGGCTAGAGCGCAGTGGCGTCATAGCTCACAGCAACTTCAAACTCCTGGGTTCCAGCGATCCTCTTGCCTCAGCCTCCAGAGTAGCTAAGATAGATTATATTATTAACAGGACCATTTTACAGGTGAGCAAATAAAAGTGACTCAACAATAAATATTTGAATAGTACTTCTCATAGCTACGGACAGCTTTAACAGGCAGTCCTGTGAGACATGAATGACGTACAGACAAGGGATTGTACAGCACTTCATTTGGGAGGGGATCACTTCCTGTCGGGGTTATCTAAGCAGCATCCACAAAGGAGAGGGGGCAGATATGTCCAGATGGGCAGAAAGGGAAGGGGACACCATCTGAGACAGCAAGAGGAGCCAGACCAAAGTACAGAGGGGGGCAGGTGCAAAGTGCACGGGGGGAGAGGGGGTGTCAGAAAATAGAGAAAATAGATCTGTTTGGTTTGAGGGGGACTCAACAGGGCAACTGCATGAGACAACAAGGGCAAGAAACCGGCTGGATTTTGCACAGAGTGTAATAGGATTGGAGAAATTAGAATGGTCGTGCTTCCCAGAGGCCAATTTAGAGCAAAAGGGAAATTAAAAAATAATAGTTATGGAGAAAGGCAGGATCGTTGGGTCGCTGAATAAGCTATCGAATGAATAACAGAGAATAATCTAAATTACAATTATTCTAAGTTATAAACAATTCTAGAATAACCGAAATTATAATTATTTTAAATTATAAATGATTATAGAATAAACATAAAAATAAATAGAATCAACTCTCTACATTGAAAAGCTTTAATGATTTTGTGAGGACCCTGAGACTCTCTCCAAATAAATGTCCACTACTTGAATCTTGTCCCTGAATTGTTTCTAACTCAACCTTTTTTTTTCCCGTGGCTATTTCTCAGATTGACTCTCTCTCAGAGCTAAAAGTGAAAGCTACATACCATCATCATTAATAATAGATGGAAGGGACTCAGGTTCCCCACTTGACAGGAAAAGCATGAAGACAGCACAAACTCTCAAAGTACAGTTGAAGGTGATAATGACTCATCGCACTTGAACGTCTCCAAAAACCCTCCGTGGAGAACCTTACCCAGCCTCACCTGTTAGGGACTGACTTGCAACCCTCCACCCTCCCCCCAAAAAACATGTTGATGTCTTAACTCCCAGAACTTCAGAACGTGCCCTTATTTGGAAATAGGATCTTGCAAGCCCTAAAATGAGGTCATTCTCGTAGAAGGTGGGCCCTAAATCCGGTATGACTGTGACTTTATAAGAAAAGACACAGAGACAGAACCCCACAGGGAGAACCCTGTGTGATGATGGCAGCAGAGACCGGAGTTATGCTGCAGAAGCCAGGACCGCCCAGGATGGCAGGAACAGGTTCTCCTGCAAAGCCTTCAGTCTGCACGGCCTTGCCAGTGCCTTGATTTGGGTTTTCTTGCCTCCAGAAGGTGTTAGGGAATAAATTTCCTTTGCTTTAACCACCTATTTGTGGTGCTCGGAAGCTAATCCACTTTAGAGGTAGGAAGGGAGAAGAGGACGATCACGGCTCATCTGAAACCTGAGGGACAGGACTGTGTCCCAGGCCTCATTCTGCAGTCACCCTCCCAGGACCCGCTGTCCTCATCTTCCACCTGAAGTATTTGGGATGGATGAGCCCTTGAGCCTCTTTCACATTTGAAGCTCTACGACTCCATCACTCCATCACCAAAATGTGCTCTCTCCTCTTACCAAGGAAAGTCTCTGCCGGAGCCGGAAAAAAGAAAACACGTGCAAACTCGAGAACCTCAGCTCACACACAGAAGTCAAGGAGAAACTGAAAAGGAAGAGTAATTAGTGGTGGCGGCTGCATTTACCACGTGCCACATGATCATTCTATCTTCACGTCAAACCTGGCCTGCAGCCCTCGCGCCGTGGCGAGTTAATACAAAGAGACGCTGGGAGCTGCCAAATGCAAAAAATTAATACACGGGATGCGAGGAGCATTTCTGTAACTACACTTCATCTCCCAAACCTGCTGGTGTCAAGGTCATTTAACCCTGGAAATATGAAACCTGCGCCGTGGAGAAGGGAAAAAAAAGAAAGAAAAGAAAGCCTGGCACTTAAGCTGTCCCCTTCACTCTTAGCCCAGAACATAACATACTTTTCATCTCACATAATTCCTGGCTGGTGGGCTCTTCGGAACTGCTAGAAACTAATGATTAGTAAAACAAACCCCGCTACTAAAGACCGACAAGAAATTCCTGTAAAAATCTTGCCCATACACACTATACTATTTTACCTTTTTTCCCCCCCAAAAGCAAATTGTGGCTGTCAAATTACACCCTTTCATTACTGTCACTGAGTCTTTTAAGAACGGCTAATCAGAAAAGCCTACAGAGGTATTTAATCAGATTTTTTTCTCCAAGTGACCTAATGTTTTGGTATGAAACAGCTGCCAGCTCACACTGGGTAGAAATTTAGCACTGTCAGCATTTAATTATTATTTTATCATAGATTTCTTTACTTTCCTACAGGGAAGAAATAACTTAAATTTTTTTTTAAATGTAACAAATGCTTAGCTTTTAAAAATCACCAGACACTGCCGTTATTATTTTGCTTTTCTCAAAAATTACTAATTCAGGACATGGGACATATCACAGAAATGTAGTTTTAGGCGAATAAACGGTACTTATAATTGCTAGCTTCAATATTCCAGGACACTGAAACCATAAAGTGAAAATTATGTTCATTGTGCTGGTTTTCGGGAGATGAAGTTACTCAGGAATTATTCATGTTTGTATGCAGCAATAGCTACATAGTTCAAACAGCTCTTGCTGCTGTGACACTTGTATGAAACCTGTGTCTTCCCCTTCCTCTCTGTCCCCCTCCCCCCTTTCCTCCCCATCATCTTGTCCTCCCTCTTCCTCTAAGAGCAGCCAGTCTCAACCACTTCCTGGCCTCCATCTGGGCCACACCCACCCACCCATGCACTCTCTCCAACAGCCTCAGGGCCTTTGCACAAGCTCTGCCCTCAGCATGGAAGCTCTTCTTCCCACCAATGCACAGTGAGCTTTTTTTATATGTCACCCCCTCAGGGCCGGCCCCTAGCATTTGTGTCCTTCATTGCTTCCTCTCAGAATCTGCAATTGTATCACTTGTTTGTTTATTTGCTAATAACATTTTAATTCCTGGCTGTCAATGGCCCCCTCTGTCCTTCTTATGGCTGTAACCCCAAAAAATACAATTATATCCAACACAAATGAGAAATTCAACATTTTTGAAAATGAATGGATAAATTGTTTGTCATTTATTTCCCAAGAAATTATATGTAACAGGCAGAAGCTCCTATATGTATTAATACATGGTTTGTATCATGGATAGTTCGGTCCTTTGTTAGACAACCTTCAAGTTCAGTCATATATTACGTTTAAAAGATGCAGTCCCTTGATTGGCCTTTTTTTTTCAATTCTGACTATCTGACCCAGATTCCCATGGACAACAGAAAGGCAAAAAGGATGGAAGTGAGAAATGGGTGTGGGTCTCATTCAGGGAAAGTATACAGGTGGTAGAAAGCCCCGGTGCATGAGCAGTGCAAGCTAAGACAAGTCTTCCCAGTAACATTTCAGCTCAGCTCTCCTGAGCTGCGGCTACTACCTGACTTCTATTTTCAACTCCTAAAGGAAGGACTACTTCCCCCATGAGGTAGCTGTCTTTTTACCCTGAGCACAGTACAGTGAACCAATTTAAAAGGTATCCCTACAATAGAAGTCTACCTAGACACACAGTTAACATAATCAATCTCAAAGAAACCCTTAAGCCCCCAGGAAATCTTGGTTATGATAAACCAATTCAACATATATTTGTTGGAGCCAGACACTGTTCTAAGCAACAGAGAATTATAACTAAAATTAAAAGATAGCTCCTGCCTTGAAGAGACTTACACACCAGAGTGAGAGGCAGTCATCTCCACAACATCTATACCTATGTGGCCTCAGATCCATGCCCATCAAATAGCACCATCATCGCATCATCGATGGGGGTGAGTTCCAAGCTCTGCAAAACAAATGTGCACGACTGCATCCTGCCCCTTCCCTTCACACCAACTCCTCCCTCTTCCCACCTTAAACACAAGGATCAAAGACCCAAAAAGAATCAAGAGTTTGACTGCACCAGGTACTGAGCCAAGCACAGAGCTCCTGTAAGGTTCACTCACCAGGCTGCAGTGAGAGAGGAAACCCATGGAGTCACTGGGTCATTTTCAAGGCACAGTGGTGTTGGCCCACCATAACTTGTGATCCACTGCATGTTCTATAATTTGACATGTCAGTTTCACAGCTGTTCCAACCAAGTGGCCTGGATGGCAGTTGAGGGATGAAGCTAAAATATACAGCGTCCCTCGCAGTAAACCCTCTCCCACTTTACAGATGAAGAAACAGGCTTGGGAAAATGAAGGGATTATTGCCTAGGGTCATACAGCCTTGGGACAACTGAGTAGGAGCTAAATTGAACTTGATCTTTTGATCTCAAATTTATTTCACTACCTTTGCCTTCAGCCTAACCATGTGGACAATTCCACATGTAGGAAGTTGATTTTACAGCAAATACATGACTACTGGCAGCAAAATTAAAGCAAGTGTTTCTATACAGTTCAAATTATGGTAAGATTTGGACTATAACTATCCAGAATGACCCAGAGATTTACATAAGAAAGAAGGGCCACTAAGTATCTAAAAGCCCATGTACTCAGCACTGCACTCAAAGACTGTCCCCTTGAACTTTTGTTTAAAATCTACTGACTTACTTTGAACATAATTCTTGTTTGTTTTTTTTTTGTTTTTGGCCAGGGCTGGGTTTGAACCCGCCAACCTCCGGCATATGGGGCCAGCGCCCCACACTCCTTTGAGCCACAGGCACCACCCTGAACATAATTCTAATTAGCTGTCTGGCTTCTTAGTTTCTAGACAGGTACATGCGGAAAGTTAAAACAGATTTCTGGAGGGAGAGAGAATGATTGCAATGAAAAATGAGAGTGAGAATTTTAAAAAAGAATAGAGGTTGGCAAAATTTTTCTGTAAAGATAAAGATCAGATAATAAATATTTTAGGCATCATGCACCACACCATCTTTGTTGCAACAACTCAACTCTGTCATTGAGCTCAAAAGCTGACATAGGCAATATGTAAGCAAATGTGTGGGGCTCGATGCCAATATAACCTTATTTACAAAAAGGGGTGGTAAGCCAGATTTGGCCCACAGGCTATATAGTCTGCCTACCTTTGATAATCAGGAAAGCCTCAAAGCAACAGTGTTAGTCATTTGGAGCCATATCATTAAGAAACAAATAATCCTAACCTCAAAAGCTCTTAGGACACCTGTTATTACTGAAAAGCATGGTCCTTGACCATAAAATTGCAGGATTTTAAAAATCGAAACAACCTTGGAAGCCTTATGGTCCAATTTTTCAGTTTTACAAGTGAAGAAATAATTGCCCAGAGAGGTTAAGAGACTTGTTAATGGTCACACAGCTAATTAATGATTTAACTTAAATTAGAACTAGAGTTTTGATTCTAAATTTAGAACTCTTTCCATTATTCCATGTCCATTATTTATTTTATCCTTTTCCATAACAATGGAACAGAGGAAATACTCATTTAATTAAAACACTCCACCCGTGAGATTGTTAAGATTCTGGAATCAGTAAAGTATGTAGTTCTAGATATTTATAAAGATGATTTTGAATCATGACAAAGGTTAACTTAGGTTTAAATGTACTCAGAGAATATAACTTTAGAAGCAGTACCAAAAAAAAAATCTCAAATAATTAAAAATTAATATATGTGGAAATTCTCCTTTATATGTGGGAAAATGAGGTATCACTGTCTAGTAGTATAAGATGAAAAGTTTGCCATTGCACTTGTTAAGTTTAGACAGGTTCATAAATTCTGCTCAGTTTTAGGGCAGCCTAAGAATTACCTAGGCCTTGACTGGCCCTAAGTAATTTTTTAATTGCTGGATGCCCCATATTCATTCAATTGCCCTATCCAAGTGAAAAACAAAAGCCACCCTGGGTCCTACCTGTCCCTTTCTCTTTTCTATCATTAGCAACGTCTTTTGCTCCTTTTCTGAATTAATTAGGAAATAAAAATAGAAACCCTGACATGTTTATAAAGATTCAGAGTGCTGGTTAAACATGAAAGAACAGAGGTTGGGAACACAGAGGTGACACATTTTATTTCTATGATGACAAGTTAGAGTCCTCCTGCCAGCTGGCCCTTGCAGAGCCAGAAGCATGCACCTGTCTACAGAGAAGTCAGGGAGGAAGGGGGAGCTGAAAAAGCCTCTGGGGCCCCTTGGCCTTCCAAGCCATGCAAATGAGTTCTAATTGCTCAGGGTCATTGAACAGGGTTCAATGTGGAGAGGTTCCTGACAGCTGCTGGCTGAGGCGGAGGCAGGGAGACCACTTCTGCCAGCCTGACCACAACGGTGGTCCTGTTTCTGCTTACAGCCCCCCAGGAGCCAGCTCTGGCATGGAGAGTTCACCTCTTCCCACCTTCTGCCATACAGGAAAAGGAGCAAGGGGTGGATCTCCTGAGTGTCCCCAGGATACACTTC
Source organism: Arctocebus calabarensis (assembly GCA_963573935.1). NCBI lineage: Eukaryota > Metazoa > Chordata > Mammalia > Primates > Lorisidae > Arctocebus > Arctocebus calabarensis. The sequence continues at coordinate 23,703 of CAUYON010060288.1, forward strand.
TAGTTTGACAGTCCTGCCAAAGGAAATGAGAAGCGATAAGGGATCGAGGCCCGATTAGATCAGCCACCTTGGGAAAGGTGCTGAGCCAGAGATATTTCACTGAAATAAGGAGAAACCTGGGAATAGATTTCTGGCAAGCAATCCCAAAGTAGATACGGTCTGAATTGGAAATAGATTTCATGGGCAGATAAAGTCTAATAAATGGCAGGTCACTCAAAAATCATATATCATCAAGTCTCATACGGTGTGAAGTTTGTTATCAATAATTTAACACGAGAAGGGCCTAGCCCTTAGCAAATATTTAATTTCAAAACACACCTACTGATTTACTCAGATACAGCATACATAGTATATTAATATATTGCAAGAAGCCACATGCCAATAAAGCTGCACTCAGAGAACTAGCTGTACTCTTTGCTTTCCAAATATTCTGTAACAGAGGGGACTGGCCCTCCGTCCACAGAGCTAGTCCACTAGCAATCGACCAATCGCACTGGAGAAGAAAGTCTGCACACAGGCGCAACCTGAGCCCCAGTCCCAGGACAAGCAATGTGCCAAATGCCCTTTGTGCAAGTACTGGGGACAAGAATTAGGTCTCCAACAGACTCTGCAGACTGGACTTGATGGCTACAGGAAAGGAGGGGCAGCTGATTAGAGCGAATCTTTAATAGCAAGAAAGAATGATTTCTTAAGATATTAGGAAGCAAAGGGAATTATCTCCACAGACGCCGTCTGTAATTAGTGTGAGTCTGTCTGAGCCAGTCTTCCTTCAGCTCCCACTCAATCATTCCGTCTACTCCAAAGCAGACCCTCTCCTCTTCTTGGCCGTTTAGGGTCACCCCAGGCAGCAGACAGTGGCAAGAAAGGTTTTAGAGAATCGATCTTTTCTAAGACAATGATAGTTCATTTAACTGAGTGAAAAAAAATAGGCATGCCCCGAGTCTGGACATATTAGTTCTCTGTTAGACACTTCCCAAATACGGCTTTGGGCCTTCTTTGGGCGGATGATAAAGACCTGGCAGGGAGCTGTTTGCTGGCTGACAGGAAGAGAGCAGAGCAAGAGAACCAACAGGTGCCTCTAGTCATCTTCCTGGGTGAAAAGTGAGGGGATAACTGAACTCAGAGCTTGAGGGAGATGGAGGCCACCCAGCTCTGCTACCCCTGGCTGCTGTCCAGGATTCGACTCCACCGTCTCAAAGGGCCCTTCCAATCGAGGGTGCTAGAACAGAAAACTTAGCAGGTCTCCGCAGAGGGACTTCCTACCAACTTCCACCCCCACACCGGCATCTCCACGGGAGGCTTCTCTGAGCATCACACAGGCAGTGACTAGAACAAGAAAAGATGACGGGGCCAACTGTCGGGAAAACCTGACTCTTCTCCTCTGTGGGCTTATTTCTATGCACAAAGACCTCCAAGGCTCTCCCAGCTCTCAAAGTCTCTGTCCTAAGAAACTCTGAGTCGTTTTTACGGCTAAAAAGCTATGTTTATATGCTATGCTGTGTTATAAATAATGCAGCTCCTCCTTCATAAACTGCCACCATCCTTCCTCCTTTATCTTCCCGGATAAAACCCCCACCTTTCTGCCAGCCCACCAAGGGGACCCTTAGGAAATACTGACTCCAGAAGGTCATAGTTAAAATCCCTTTATGATGACCTTAAACGACCTTTGCCATCTGGACAGGGTGTACTGGAGAGCTGGTACCCAACCACGTGACACGTCAGATTCGTGATGAAGACAGCATGAAGGGGGCTGGCTGGAGTAGAGGCCTGGGGGGAAGAGGGGTGAATGCCAGATGAAAGATGGGTAGGGGGGCTGGGCAAGCTGCCCACTCCCCTCTTTTGCTAAAGGCAGGTCCTTTCCAATGCTGGTGAATTCTGTGCAAAACAAAAGCCCAGTCTGCCACTCGTTATAGCCAAACACAAAGCACAGTTCCAGAGCACACAAACCACAAAGTATGTAAAAGTCAGCATTTTGGAACCAAAAGCAACTGCCACGCTCAGGCCCCTGGGGGCTGCTGACGGATAGCTCCTCTCGTGACAGATTCAAAATCCAACCCATACCCCGAAGTCTGAGGATATCGATGTTGTTTAACAATTGTTTCTTCTTTATCCACTCATGCTTTTGTCTACTTCTGGAAGCACTAGGCAATGTCATGGCCACGTGATCAGCTGGTCAGAGAAATAATGCTCGCAACGCTTAGACGGGGCTCTCGGCTGCCCTCCCGCCTTCACTGCCATGTTTGTGAAACTCTTTACTCAGTAGAACTGGAACTGGGTACTGACATGTTTAACCACTACACTCTGAAGTCAGGGTAGGTGGGAGAAGAAGAACCAGGTCCTCGATTTTGGCACTAGGTCTCACGGAAGCAAATTCCACGCCTGACACCGTAAGCAACTTGTTTTCAACCTGTTTCTGACACCTCTGAGGGCTCCCAAGTTAATTTTCCAGAGACTCCCATTTTAGGCAACTCTGGGAGCCCCTGGAGGGAAAAACGTTAGAAATATCAAAACAGCCACGTGCTCCAGCATTTGGCACTTTGTAGAACAATTTAAATTTACTGCATTTAGACCACTTTATATTAACCAATTTAGAAGATTTCGCTTTAGCAGACTTCGCTGGCTGCTTTTCACTGCCAAACCAAATACTCCACTTTAAAATACATCCCTGCGTACTCAATGTGATTTCTCCTTTTAGGCTAGGAATGTAATGTTGACATAAATGTCAAATAAAATTAATGAGAGAATGGGCCCTCAAATGGTATTCCTGCGAAGGGAATTTGTTAGACTGGGACCTTTGAGCCCAAATGTATATATAATTATATAACACTCATAGGAGGAAAGAATCTGAATGTTAAGCTTTGACAAATTTATCACCTTTGTCAGAAATGCTGTTACCTACAAAAAACAGGTTGCAAGTAAATTAAGATGAAAATACCATCAGATTAGAAGTCTGCCACAGCAAGCTACTGTGGAATTAGAAGGGTGGCCCATCTGCTGAGTATTGAATCCTTCCCTTATCTATACAGAATTCAGATCAGATGTCTACTGCTAAGCCTGCACACTTCTGCCGTTGGCTTTGCAAATGGACCTCCTGTGCCCAGCCCAGCTCCTTCCCTTTCCCACCCCACCCCTCCCAACTGGCCTCTTAGGAGAGTAAAAATGGCAGTTAGCGCAATAACAGGTATTTTCACTCAATAGTCAAGGCACCAGACACAGCACAGTGGGCGCCCCTATCCATGCTCTGATAAAGCTACTTTGTCTTTTATTTGCAGTCTTAAAAGTCTTCCCCGAGTATAGGAGAATCACGGAAAATCACTCTAATCATTGAAAAGAGCCCTGTGCTGAGTAAAGCAGCAAGTCTTCCCTTGTCAGAGTAAAAGCTTGGAGTAAAAAATGTCTTGTAAACACAGGGAAACCTACATTTACCTCCTTGCTGAGGAAAATGGCTTACAGGAGTCACGTGCAGCCACACCAGCATTTATGCAGAGGACCTGCAAAGATCTGGGGTGTGAGTGGATGCTTGAAGGGGAGGAGTCGCCAAGAAAACAGTTATTGTGTTTTAGTTTTCACACTTCAGGGTTGAATCCTTTCCTTTTTCAGACGCTGATCTCAGATACAATCCATACTTTTGAAAATCCATGATACATTCCCTAAATAAAATCATATGGATAAGTTTCTGTGTCTTTCCTGTTAGCCATATACCTCCCTCTCCTGGCAAACCAAAGAATTATGAAGGAAGAACCCAGGAGCGGTTCTTCCAATGGCAAAATCATGGAAGGATTAAGTGAAACCCACGAATTCCTTCTGATGCTCACACATCTTTTTTTTTTGAGACAGAGTCTCACTATGTCGCTCTCAGTAGAGTGCTGTGATGTCACAGCTCGCAGCAACCTCCAACTCTTGGGCTTAAGCGATTCTCTTGCCTCAGCCTCTCAAGTAGTTGGGACTACAGGCGCCCACCACAATGCCCGGCTATATTTTTGTTGCAGTTGTCATTATAGTTTAGCTGGCCCAGGCCGGGTTTGAACCTGCCAGCCTCGGTGTATGTGGCTGGTGCCATAACCGCTGTGCTACGAGCACCGAGCAACACACATCTTTACAAAGACCACAAAATCCATATATTTGGGGGTAGCCACAGAGACTTTCTAAGTAAATTTTTGTGAGAGAAAGATAAAAACTACCTACCAGTGCAGACAATTCATACTTCTTCTGTTTAATATGAAGCAGTAATCCTTACCCTGGATAATTTGGAATGTCTGCCTAGGACCCAGGGAACATTATCCATTTTCTTCATCTTTGGGCTATCAGTTCATAATGAACAAATATGGAAATTTTTCTGAGGGGGAAATTCAACTACCAAAATAACTCCTTCATAATTCATATGTGCAATCACAACGGTGATTAATAAAAACCTGAAACAGTTCCTAAAAGCCTAAAGCATTAATTACTCTGTTAGATGTCAGGACTCTATGAAAACCTATGACAGCAGGTTACTCAGGCAAATTAAATCATATGAACTCATGGTGGAAAAGGAGAAATCTTCCCTTGGTAGATTTGCAGTCTGGTATAATGTATGCTTTTGAAGAGAGGTGACCAACCCACAGCTCTTCAGGGCTCTATATTTCAACTTTGAAAGGTATATGAAAGGGGAAAAATGCCATTGCAAATTGACTTTATGCTGGGATGAAAGGTAATATTCTATCCTTTGAAAGATCTACAATGAATGAGTAATGCTATTTCCATTAAAGGGAAGACTAACACTCGTTGAGTCTCTACCGCGTGTCCATCGTCAATGATGTGATTCTTTTCTCGTCTTGTGACATCAGATGACCAATTCTCCTCTAACTTCAGTGAGAGCTCCTTCTCAATTATTCTTCCGAGCTCGTCTTGTGTGGTCCAATCCTTAAATGTTAGTGTTCAGGACTATGTCTGGGGCCCTTCTCTCTTCTCTGCCCCCTCTCTCTGGATGATCTTACCAAACATCATAGCTGTAGCTGCCACCTACATGCTGTGACTCAAATTCCATGACCCTCCCCCTGAGCTCCAGATGGAAATATCCAGTTGCCCCCCGACTTACGCAACAGGTCTCTCCAACTCAAGCTGTCCAACACAGGATTCTCAATCTTGATTTCTCCACCCCAAATCTGTTCACCCCAGGGCTTTCCAGTCTCAGGAAATGACACCACCGTCCAAACTCCTAAAATAATCCTCCATTTCTCCCTTTCTCTCACCCCCTCCTTCCCATCCATCAGCATGTTCTGTTGGCTCTACTACCAAAACGCATCCTGAATCCTTCTACTTCTCACCATCCCACATCACCACTCTAGCCGGAAGCTCCCCTCTGCACTCCCAGACACTGTCATACCTCTTAACTGGTCTCCATCCTTCACACTGTACCCAAAAGGTTCTCCTAAAAATATAAAACTGACTCAGTGACTTACTTGCTTAAAGCCTCTTGCAATTTCCCATTATCCCTAAAATAAAAATTGCCCTTCCCTTGCCTATAGGAGGTGATGGGGCCCTGTCATGCCACAGCTCAGCAACTACAGACACATTGGTCCTTCTTCCTGTTCCTCAAACATGCGAGCTGGTCCCACCTCACAGCCTTTGTATGCATCATGCCCTTTGGCTGGTCCCTTCTAGCCAGAGAACCTTCTCTGTCTACCCTTATCAAGGTGCTCTCACTGTCATTCTTTATCATTCTTTACCCTATATGATTATTTCATACTTTTTTTTTTTTTTTTAGCTGTTTATTTCCTTGTCTCTTCAAACAAATGACAGCAGGAACCAGAACCATCTTCCTGCTATGGCGTAGATATCCAATATTTCCCTATTTTTTTCTGAGCTTTATGAGATAGATTATTCCTATCCTGAAGAGGAAAAATTAAGGTTGAAGGGGTTAAGTACAAAGTCATCGGGTAACTGGAAGCAAAATCAGAATTTAAATCTGAATCTATTTGACTCCAACACCCATCTTTTCCAACAACAGATTGATATTTCTATCCAAGTCTGGAAAATCAATCACGTATAATACCTCTGCTCCTAAGATTTTTCCAGAAACAAATTGCCTTAGAGAACTTGCATTAGGCTCAATATTTCTTCTTTAACCACAGTTTTCTCACCTGTAAGATGGGTGAACAAACTGAGTTTCCAAAAGAGATGTCAAGAGAAATAATTTCAAAATACAGACTGTTTCGTAAACTCTCAGAGGATGGTTTTTGAGGGCCATGATGTTGAGTAGTTTTAACCAAAGCCTGTTTTGTGCTCAAAGGAAGTCACAGGCAGGGCTCTTAGTCTAAAGCGGTAATCCTATAAACACAGCTGAGAGTTAAGGACCCCATAACAATGCCAAGCAAATAATGGCCTCACATTCCCCAAACTCCTGAAAGGAGATATGATCTCATCCTACTGGAAAATTTTAGGCAAAGGAAGGAAACAAGTGATTTCTTTTTTTTTTGAGACAGAGCCTCAAGGTGTCGCCCTGGATAGAGTGCCGGGGCAGCACAGCTCACAGCAACCTCCAATTCCTGGGCTCAAGCAAGTCCCTTGCCTCCGCCTCCCAAGTAGCTGGGACTACAGGCACCCGCCACAATGCCCGGCCATTTCTTGGTTGCAGCCGTCATTGTTGTTTGGTGGGCCTGGGATGGATTTGAACCCGCCAGTTCAGGTGTACGTGGCTGGCGCCTTAGCTCATT
>CAUYON010060290.1:0-26503 GCA_963573935.1 Arctocebus calabarensis
CTGAAGAGGTGCTAATGAATTATCCTAGCCAGCACCAATCTCAAATGGAAAAGTGAAAAAAGTCTCTGGCAACTAGATAGCAGGGATCCGCTGGAAGCTCTTGTATAATTCACTTTGATGCTCTGTGAGCTCAGGAGGGCAGCCCCCAGCCAGTAAATTAGTCTGGGAAGGTTGATGCCTCCTTCCCCACCTTGTCCCTCTGTCACACCCAGTCAGTGGTTAACAGTTGTGATCAGTTTCCTCCAATGAGCCGATGCTCCAGAGGTTTGCGCCTGACTGGGTCACAGTGAGGACATTAGACCATAAATTTCTTAAGAGCAGGAACCATGCCATCTTTCACATCATTATATTCTCATTGCTTAATATTAGGGGTGAGGTGAGGGGAGTATAGCAAGTGCTCATAAATAGTGTTGAGTATATCAATACTTGAATAAATTAAGGGATGTTTTATTTTTCTACAGGAGTATTCTAGCTTTACCAGATTAGCATTCAGACTGCAATCATAAACTTGTAACAATTCCTAAAATGAATTCAATAACTTTTGATGATATAATAGCCCTCTGAGCCCAAAACTTTTCTTAGGAGAACTGAAAACAGATGTGCCTTATACTGTTTCTAAATATGACTGTGTAGCTAAATTCGTGAGTTCGTTCATTTACTAAATATTTATTGAAAACCTACCTATTTTTAGGTTTTCTGCTAGAGCTTTGGGAGCTAGATAGATAAGTAAAGTGCTGTCTTGGATCTCAAGAGTATGTATATCTCAGCAGCTAAATTAAATGTAATTAATTCTAAACCTATTATCTACACTTTCTGGGCACCATGGATTATTGGAGAAAGAGTAGGTAAAGTCCTATGTGCCTTCTAAGTAAAGCTGAAAGTGTACAAAACATGAAAGTTTCCCAACCTAATCAACAGCTCTCTAGGAATTTGCAAACCTATTACAGTTTGATAAGCAATGTATCACTCAAATAACTAAACTAGTGTTTTTTAAATTTGTTGTTGTGTTTCTAACTATATACTGTCATATTTGGATGATACATGGATCCTCCAACTAAAAATTACTGATCATTGCACTCATTAGCATTTATTAAGTTTTCAGTGCGTAGGGCAGTGTCAAGTACAAACTATTCATTATTATTGTACCACACCAATGCTATTCCCTGGGAGAAATTGAATGCTCCCTCAGAAATGTAGGACGCTAAGAAAGCACATGGAAAATTAAGATGGAGTGAAGTTCATAAAATCCCTTAATGATCAGATCTTTCCCAAGCTAAAGTGAAGGAGAAGGCTCAGGTGAGAAGATTAGCAAGGAAGATTATTGGCCTGGACTGTAGATTAATAGGTTGAGCCTTTGTTTGCTTTCTATTTGATCACCCCAGACTGTTGTCACTTTGGGATAATACTCACCACAGTCCAGAGGTCGTGGGGAGAGATGTACAGAGTGAGACAGAAGATAGTCCCATGCAGAGTTATGGGCAGAGCTATATTGTGGATGAGTCCACACGTGGTAAGTAAGCTGTTACAGTGATCACCTCTGATATGGTGACCCTTGGACTGCATGGAAGGAGAGAGGAAGACACACCAGTGCAGAAGGGAAGGCAGGGCTGGCACAGAGCAGCACTGGGCAGTGGCAGTGGCATGTTGTTCCTGAAAGTGACAGTGAAATCATGCTCTTAAAACACAGATCAGAATGGATTCTGTTGATAAGACATTTGTCCTATAATTTTTGCTATCTTTTCGTACTGTGTTTCCCCCCAAAGTTTTCCATAATGAATAAGTATTGCTATTATAATCAGAAAACAAAATTTGCTGGTTTTGACTAGCACTCAGATTTCCAGGCAATCAACTTACCTGCCAACTTCAAAAGGATAATAGCTACTTACCTTCCCTATTATACTGTAAGTTGAAACTCTAAAATTATTTTGACTTAAAGTAGAGAATTTAGAAAAAAAAAAGAAAAAGGCAGCTTAAGCTATAGCATCATGTTCCCACATAATGATCCAGACTTTGATATTTTTTTTCTAACTTGGAAGGTAAAAGTGATGAAACAACAATTGGGCACAGAGAAAGTTTTGAAGCAAAAGCCACTTTCTTTAACACTATTTAAGAAGTGATATATACATTGCTACTGTGATGATGTCATTCTTGAGTAGGTATGGGCTGAAAAAGAACTACTGTCATTCACTTCCCTGGAGGGCAATTGAAGCCTGTTGTTGGAGAAATAATTAGTAATTTTATTGTTTAACATAATGTGTTTGTTGGCTCTGATACTAATTGAAGAAATTCAGAACTCATTATCTTAAGACATAAATGAGGTCAACATAATATTTTTTTGAACCCAATACATGGTAGTGACAGATTATGAATATATAGAGCATAAGTTGACTATATAAAGGATATTATTGTGATTGCTCATCCTACATATTTACTGTTCTGGGTCTGAAATAAGTAAACATTTAAGATTTTTCAATAGTTCAATTGTGAGAGAAAGAAGTGATAAAGGGAATATCTGGAGATTGAAAAAGGCTGATGTAGCAGATTTTAAAAGTATGATTAAAGTAATACTATAGTGACTAGGGACACATATTTGAGTTATAAAGCTATAATAGAAAATCAAGAACAGATTACTATAAAAGACAATTTAGTGGTTACCTTTGAGAGGATAGAGGAAGTAGCTGTTGAGACATAGGGGGCGTGTCTGGGCTAACTGACAAAGTACTACTTTACCTGAGTGATGATATCAAGGACATTTGTCTTATCTTAATTTATTAAGCCTTAAAAGTTAAATTGATTTTTTTTAAATTAGTCCATACACACCCACATGTATTTGGGTGTTAAATTTATTACTTTAAAAATTTTAACAGTAGTTCTTAATTAGAGATGATATCATTCCCCCTCCCCCATTTTCCATCCCAGGTTTAAGAATGGGGATAGGGCATTGGGGCCAAAATTACTAATCAACATTTCTGTGGGGGGCATTTTTAATGGTCATATGACTAGGAAGGATTAGTAGCATTGTAAGTGGGCAGGGTTTATAAACATCCTATGGCATAATAAGAGTCTCATACAAAAAAATAATAATCCCACCCAAAATGTCATGTCCCCTATGTGAAATTAACCAAAATCAATGATGATCACCGAATGCCTCATGATGCCACATCTATTTATTTCATAATGCTAATTTCTGTCCTTTAGGAATTGAAACACAATAGACACACACATGTACATATGTGTATATACAGAGCTCATCTGTCAACTTCTATGTTGAATAATTCACAGTTTGTCAATTGTGGTTTGTTTGTCTATGGTTGGCTTTAGATTCAAACAGTCTGGAAGCAAACTTTCAGCGAGATACTCAACCCTTCTAAAATTCAGTTTAGTAATATATAAAATGAGAATATTACTAGCTACATGTATTAGTTGGCTATTGCTAAATAACTAACCACTTCAAAACTTTTAGTTTAAACCAAAACTCATTTATTATTGCTCAGAATCTGGGCTGGACTAGGCAGGGCTGATCTCAGCTAGGGCTCACTTAGGCTTCTGCAATCACCCAGAAGGGGAGCTGGGCTGCAGAGTATAGGATGACCCTACTTGAGACATTTTAGATCTTGTCCATGTTTCATGTCTCTCCAGAAAGTTAGTCCAGGCCTGTTCCCTGGTGGTGGCAGTGGTCCAAGAGACAGAAGGGAAATGTGCAAACACTTTTTCAAGTCTTTTCTGCTTGCATCAAGTGTGCTATTGTTCCATTGGCCGGAGCAAGTTCCATGGTCAAGCCCGGAGTTAGTGTTGAAGGAAGTTATTAAAGAGTATATATGCAAAGATATGTGAAAAATTGAGTTCATTAATACAATCAATTCATCACTCTGCATCGAGCACTGTTGTGAAAATTATGCATACCAACAAATGTAAAATACATAGTAAGGTCCTTGACATATAGTAAGTGCTCAATCATTATTAGCAATTATGAAGAGTAAGAGCCTACACATAACATTTCAAATTTCCTACTAATTATAGCTCAGTATAATAAGCTACAGGATGAAGCTGGGTCTGAATTCAAGAATACTTATTTCTAAGGAAATTCTTTTAGATCCTAGAATCTTTAGAAATCTCACTAAGTTACTGTGAGTTTATTACTTAGATTTGGGTTGACTTAGTTTGAACCTCACAAAAAACTACAAAATAAATAATAAGGAAAATAGCATGAATAATGTGTTTTCCCTGAGTCTTATTTGCAATGAAATAGAATGTTAGTTAAAAATAAAATAACAACAATGAACATTTTTTTGGTACATGAAAATTATTTCTCTCCAATGAGGTTCAACAGACAACCTTGAAAACTTTGAACCTGAACCCCAAGAAGTTGAAAAATATGTAGAAGTTTCTAATCAGAGTTCTCTATAAGGTTACAAAAGCAAACTCTCCTTTTTTAATTAAGAATTGTGAAATGACATGGTATTACTAGACCTTGAAAATAACTTGGAAAAGCCTTAGGCAGCACAACTTTTCACTGACCCTTCAGAATCTGCTCTGGTCCTGCACACAGCTCTGCTTCCAAGCCCAAGCAGAAAACTACACACAGAGGTACAGTGTCAGGCTACATTAGCTGAATGTGTCTCCAGAGAGAGAGCGAGGTCGATGATACCTAGAAACAGGAAATACACAATACACCTATCAGGTAGGGGAACATTAAATAATTTTCTTCCCCCCGATTATTTTACCAACTTTGCTTTCCAGGCTGAAATATACGAGCTGTAAAAATAGATTACATAATCAGCTTTTTTGCTAACTGCTTATCACTGCTTGTTTCTTACCCTGGCTTATCAGATCCTGATTGCAGCTATGACAAATTACCACAAATTGAGCAGCTTAAAACCACATGAATGCAATAATATATACCTTGCTGGAGGTCAGACATTCTAAAGTAAAGGTGTTGAGAGGCCTGCCTTCCTCCCTTCTTCTCCAAGTTCTAGAGGGGAAACCATCACCTTGACTTCCCAGCTCTTAGATACCACTGCATTCCTTGGCTCCTGGCCCTTGTCTTTTCAAAACCAGCAACACAGTATCTTCAAAACTCTTTCATTCTCACCATCTGCCCCCCTGCTTCTGAGACTATCTCTCCTTCCCTGATTTTGACCTTCCTGCCTCCCTCATAAGTATCCTTATGATTATATTGAGCCCACAAAGATAGTCCAGAATAATCTCTCCTAAAATACTTAATCACATCAGCAAAGTCCCTTGGTAACGTAAAATAACATCCTCACAGTTTCCAAGGGCTAGGAAATGGAGATTTTGAGGAACATTATTCTGACTACTACACCTAGTCAAGATTATATGTTTCTGAATTGAACAAGCAGTCCTTACTTGTTTAAGTATCAGCTACAAAGACATGATGACATTTCAAATGGGGAAAGTGATAGTGGCCTTTCTGATCTATAAGTTTATTGAGAAGATTCAAAAAATATGAAACAGTGTTCTTGTCAGAAAAGGATGCTGAATTTTGTTAAATGCTTTTTCTATTTATTGAGAGGAACATATGGTCTTTGTTTTAGCTTCTATTTATGTAGTGAATTACATTTATGGATTTATGTATGTTGAATCTTGCATCCCTGAGATAAAGCCACTACCATTCAACATAGGGTTGGAAGTTCTAGCCAATGCAATCCGGCAGCAGAAGGATATCAAGAGTATTCAAATGGAGGCAGAGGAAGTCAAACTCTTTCTTTTTGCTGATGATGTGATCTTATACTTAGAAGATTCCAAGACTCAACCACAAGGCTCCTGGAAGTGATAAAGGAATATAGTAATGTCTTGGGATACAAAATCAGTGTTCACAAATCAGCAGCCTTTATATACTCCAATATCAGTCAAGCTAAGAATTGAATCAAAGACATAATACCCTTCACAGTAGCTTCAAAGAAAATGAAACACCTGGGAATATACCTAACAAAGATGTGAAAGATCTTTACAGGGAGAACTATGAAATCCTGAGAAAAGAAATAGCAGAAGATCTTAACAAATGGAAAAATCTACCATGCTCATGGTGGGAAGAATCAACATTATTAAAATGTCCATACTACCCAAAACGTTCTACAGATTTAATGCAATACTCATCAAAGTACCAATGTCATATATTGAAAAACTTGAAAAAATAGTACTTCATTTCATATAGAACCAGAAAAAAACCTGAATAGCCAGTGCAATTCTAGGAAATAAAAACAAATCTGGAGGCATCACATTATTAGACCTCAGGTTACAAGCCTACAGTGATCCAAACAGCATAGTACTGGCACAAAAATAGAGATAGACCTATGGAATAGAATAGAGAACCTAGAGATGAATGCACAGCCATTTATTGCCGTCTGATCTTTGATTTAGCAAACAAAAGCATACACTGGGAGAAAAGAATACCTGTTTAATGAATGTTTGGTCACATGTAGAAGACTGAAACTAGACCAACTAGACCCACACCTTTCACCATTTACAAAAATTGACTCTCATTGGATAAAAGATTTAAATTTAAGACACAAAATGATAAAAAATTCTAGAATAAAGTGTGGTAAAAACTCTTAATAGTGTTGGCCTGGGAAAGGATTTTATGAAGAAACCCCTCTTGGCAATTGCAGCAACACTAAATATAAATAAATGTGACATGATCAAACTAAAAAGCTTCTGCACAGCTAAGGACACAACAACTAAAGCAAAAGACAACCTTTAGAATGGGAGAAGATATTTGCATGCTATAAATTTGACAAAGGACTGATAACTAGAATCTACAGAGAACTCAAACTATTCAATAAGAAAATAGCAAACAATCTCATTTATAAGTGGACAAGGGACATGAACGGAAATTTTTCTGTAGAAAACAGACTAGTGATCAAAAAAACACATGTAAAAAAGCTCCTTGTCCCTAATTGTCAGAGATATGCAAATCAAAACCACTCTGAGCTATTACCTAACTTGAGTAAGAATGGCCCATATCATAACATCCCAAAATTGCAGATGCTGGTATGGATGTGGAGAGAAGGAAATACTTTTCTATTACTTGTGGGCTTGCAAATTAACACACTATGGAAAGAAGTTTGGAGCGCTAAAAGTAAACCTTCCATTTGATCCCACAATCCCCATTACTAGGTATCTACCCAGAAGAAACAAAATCATTTTACTATAAGGACATTTGCACTAGAATTTCCATCACAGCTTAATTCACAATTGCTAAGAAGTGAAATCAACCCAAGTGCCAGTCAACTCATGAAAGGATTCACAACTGTGGTATATATATACGATGGAGTACTAGTCAGCCATAAGAAAAGATAGAGACTTTACATCTTTTCTATTTACCTGAACGAAGCTGAAGAACACTCTTCTTAGCAAAGTATCACAAAAATGGAAAAGCAAGTGTCCAATGTACACAATACTAATATGAAACCAATATCTAAACAACCCCACCCCCACATGAGAGAAAAATACTATTAAATTCAAGTGGCAGGAGAAGAAAGGAGGGAAAGGGGAGAAAGGAAGGAGAGGGACTGGTAAACTGTCACCTGGCACAAGGGAAAGGTATACAGCACACCCCTTGGGTTAAGGGCTCAACTATAACTTCAACTTTACCTAACAAATGCAAACAATGTAACCTAATCACTTGTACCCGCATATTAATCTGAAATAAAAAATTAAAAAAATTAAAAATAGAGGATAAGATAAATATAAAAACACCATAGTAGAAAAAGAAATTTACAAATTTGAAGGATGAATAAATCACTACATTTTCAGTACAAAGCAAAGAAAATACGGAACTCTCTTTGCATTTTGCATACACATAGACTGAAGAACATGCCTCAGTCAAATCCAAAATGTAATGCTTGAGCTTTCTCTTGCTGGGAGCAGCCAGAATAGCAGGAAGTTTGATCTGCATTTCATCAAGGCACTAATCCTTTCCACATATCAATTCCAAGGAACCTCTTGGTCTTAATAGTACCCAGCAGGAAAAAAGGACATACTTACTAAGGACAGCTACAGGAGTAAAAGCTGGGCTTGTCTTGTTTGGTCACAGCCAACGCACAGTAACTGAGACAAACTGTCTGTCATTTCCATTCTTTGAGGAGGGGTGGATCTGCCTCCTGGCGCAATGGCAGTACAGAGGGCTGTCTACCAGGATCAATGCATTCTCTCTTCTTTCACTCAGCCACTTTCCCAGGACAGAGGTCAGGATGTACTGTATCAGGCCAGAGGTCTGAGTAAAACTCAGCAGTGTTGGTTCTGCACAAAAGTGAACTTCAAAGGCAGTACCCAGACATGTGATGGGGACTCAGATCCCTTTAATTTTCTCACTTCTGGCTGTGGGATTCTTTGACAGACTATTGTGCTGAGTCTCACAGAGGCCTGAACTCCCAAACTGCTACAGCCTTAATTTTCAGAGCTTTTGGGCCTTTTGTTCCCCAAGGCAAGTTATCCCCAAGGAGAGCTGAAGCAAAACTGATTCCAAATATAGAATAGGTGCATCTGTTGCCTCACATATAGATATAATGCTTACTTTTTTCCTTCTCCTAAGCACCATTTTTCTCTGAACTTACTTAAAGACTTTCTGTCCTCTTGTTACTGGACCACTCTAATACAAGCAGAGTTTCCTAATTCAGAATCTCAGGGAGGAGCAGCTAAGGGAAATCAGTTGCTCCCTCCCCCTCTCCCCTGGGCCCAGACAACTCTCTGGGGCTCCTCCTACATGCTATCTCACTCCCACCTGAAAGATCCTCATACTGTCTGAAGGCTTGAAAAATAACGCAGAAGCTCCCCTTGAATATTTGTACCTACACTTCTCTATCTGGTGCACATTTGCTTACTCAAACAGGTTCTAGGTCCTTTCCCAGGTGACCTTGCATTTCTGCAGAGATGGTCAATAACTACTTTCCCTGACTGAGAATCAGGGAAATCTGATAAAGAAAAGATTTCTATAAAGAAATTCAATGATAATGCATATGAAAAGTACTCCATAGAGTATAAGGAGTTATTTAAAAACATAACGGTAGGTTTTATCTTTTATCAAGAAATGGGGAATGAACATCACAAATATTAGTCTTCTGTTCATTTGAAACAGAACTTAGTCTCGGACCCTCCTGGCCACAGCCTAATTGGAGAGATGAAGTTAATTGCCATTGTTCAAGAATAATACAACATTCAATAAGAAGAGAAAAAACAGAAGAAATTAAAAGTAGTTAAAAATCAGTCGAAGTTGCATGCTGGAGTAAGAAAAATACTGTATTTTAATGAATAGAATTCAGATAAACAGAAAGGGTTTTGAAAACTTTCCAAACAAGAAGACATATGTAAGGTTAATAAATAAACCCAGTGGTGGTAAGACAGATGAGAATTGTCTTGTCTGAATTAAAGATGTGTTTAAGGGAATAGCAAAAAATGAAGTTCAATACATTTCAAGAAGATTTATATTACATCTTAAAAGTTAGTAAAGCATTTAGGAGCTGATTCAGGAGATCCTGGATCCAATTCCAGGCTCTGAACAGAGGAAATCCAAGGAAAACATTGTCTGGAGAAGGGCATAAGTCATGGTCTGCAGAAAGGATCAGAGGAAGAAAAGACCAGAAGCAGTGGTGTTAGGTGGGGCACACATGATTACAGTCTCTTGGTGGAGAGACCGGGAGAGTATCAGTACCAAAAAAAAAAAAAAAAAAATGAACTTAGACCAGACATGTTGTTGAGGAAAAGCAATAATTTTGGAGCTTTGATGTTGTTTAAATTTAGTTGCTATTGAAAGGGAGCAGAGGAGAGAAACTTGAGGAAGAAGTCAAAAGTACTTCTTTAACAGAATGACAGAAATTCAGAGAGAAGCTAGTTGAGTGGGGAAAGAGAAGTTGATTTGGCCATGATACATCTGAAATCGTGAAGAGTCATAACATGGTTGGCCATATGAGAATGGAAAGCTGCAGAATCAGGGCAGCAGGTGGAGATGGATGTGTATACAAGGCCATCTGCAATGGCGAAGGAGAATAAGAATGATGGGATCTTCTTGCTAGCCCTTCATGACAGTGGAAAGACTTAGGGGAGGGGCAGACAACTCTCACATCACCTCCATTGCTGCAGGCTCTGATGCTGTACCCTTCACTCTGAAGTATGGTTCCTCTGGAAGATCTGGTTCCTTTAGTGCTATAAATACAATACCACACAAACCCACTGGCATTATTCACATTCTAGGGCAGAGGCTAGGTGTCCAGGTCAGTTGCAATGTCAATATGAGAAACTCTTTCCCACGTACTTAAACAAATGTGATGGTCTTTCTTTCCTTAGGATGGAGAATCCCCTAAAAGTTAGCTGTATTGCCAAAGTCAAGAAGGGAAATGGAGAGATCAAAACAAAGGAAAAGGATCGGAAAGAGCTGAATATCCTTTCAACTGGTGTTAGTAGCCTTATCCTGCAGAACATGTTAGGAACTTATGTCAGGCCCACAGGACAGCCTCTGTCCACAATCATTAATGGAGTTGTAGGCTAATAAGAGAGAGATAATGTATTTATTTTTAATTTTATTGTCTTTATTATTAAATCATAGCTGTATACAATAGTGCAATCAAGGGTTACAATGTGCTGGTTTCATATACAATCTTAACTATTTTCATCAAACTGATTAACACAGCCTTCCTGGCATTTTCTCAGTTATTATATGAAGATGTGTGTATTCTGCATATAGTAAGGTTCGTCTGTACCCTTCTAAGATGCACCATAGGTGTGGCCCCACCAATTACTCTCCCTCCACCCCAACCTTCCCCTCCCCTCCCTACACTTTCCCCTTTCCCCATAGTCTTGTGTTATAGTTGGGTCATACCCTTCAGCTATAAATTAGCTTCATAGTAGGGCTGAGTACTTTGGATACTTTTTCTTCCATTCTTGAGATACTTTGCTAAGAAGAATATGTTCCAACTTCATCCATGTAAACATGAAAGAGATAAAGTCTCCATCTTTCTTTGAGGCTGCATAATATTCCATGGTATACATGTACCAAAATATATTAATCCATTCGTGGGTCGATGGGCACTTAGGTTTCTTCCATGAATTAACAATTATGAATTGGGCTGCAATGAACATTCTGATACAGATGTCTTTGTTAAAATGTGATTTTTGGTCTTCTGGGTATATACCTAGTAAAGGAATTATAGGATCAAATGGCAGGTCAATTTTTAGATCTCTAAGTATTCTCCAAACATCCTTCCAAAAGGAACATATTAGTGTCCATTCCCACCAGCAGTGTAGAAGTGTTCCCTTTTCTCCACATCCACCCCAACATCTCTGGTTTTGGGGTTTTGTTATGTGGGCTAACCTTACTGGAGTTAGGTGATATTTCAAAGTAGTTTTGATTTGCATTTCTCTGATGATTAAGGATAGTGAGCATTTTTTCATGTGTCTGTAGGCTGTGCACCTGTCTTTAGAGAAGTCTCCCTTCAAGTTTTTTGCCCATCCTGAGATAGGATCGATACTTCCCAAAGCAATCTACCAATTTAATGCCATCCCTGTTAAGATACCAACATCGTACTTTCAAGATTTGGAAAAAATGATTCTGCATTTTATATGGAACCAGAATGAAACCTTTGTAGAAAAGGCAGTTCTTAGTAATAAAAACAGCTGGGGGCATCACCATACCAGAATTTAGACTGTACTACCAAGCCATAGTGGTCAAGACTGCACAATACTGGTACAAAAATAGAGACATAGACATTTGGAATCAAATAGAAAATCAGGAAATGAAACTAATGTCTTACAACCACCTAATCTTTGATAAATCAAGAACATACTTTGGGGGAAAGACTCCATATTCACTAAATGGTGCTGGGGGAACTGAATATCCACATGTAAAAGACTGAAACTGGACCCTCACCTTTCTCTACTCACAGAAATTGATTTAAGATGAATAAAGGATTTAAATTTAAGGCATGGAACAATAAAAATCCTGAAAGAAGGCATAAGAAAAACACTGGAAGATATTGGCCTGGGGGAAAGACTTCATGAAGAAGACTGCCATGGCAATTGCAACAACAACAAAAATAAACAAATGGGACTTAATTAAACTGAAAAGCTTCTGTACAGCTAAAGAGATAATAACCAAAGCAAATAGACAACCTACACAATGGTAAAGGATATTTGCATATTTTGAATCAGACAAAAGCTTGATCTACAGAGAACTCAAATTAATCCACATGAAAAAAACCAACAATCCCATATATCAATGGGTAAGAGACATGAATAGAACCTTCTCTAAAGAAGACAGACAAATGGCTAACAAACATGAAAAAATGCTCATCATCCCTAATTATTAGAGAAATGCAAATCAAAATCACCCTGAGATACCATCTAACCCCAGTGAGAATGGCCCACATCACAAAATCTCAAAACTGCAGATGCTGGTGTGAATGTGGAGAGAAGGGAACACTTTTACACTGCTGGTAGGACTGCAAACTGATACAACCTTTTTGGAAGGAAGTATGGAGAACTCTCAAAGACCTGAAGCTAGACCTCCCATTGGGAAAGGGAAGGAAAAAAGGAAAAGAAGGAAAAAAGTCCTTTTATCATAAGGACACTTGCACTAGACTGTTTATTGTAGCTCAATTTACAATAGTCAAAATGTGGAAACAGCCTAAATGCTCACCAACTCAGGAATGGATTAACAAGCTGTAGTATATGTACACTATGGAATTCTATTCAGTCATTAAAAAAATGGAGACTTTACATCCTTTATATTAACCTGGAGGGAAGTGGAACACATTATTCTTAGTAAAGCATCACAAGAATGGAGAAGTATGAATCCCATGTACTCAATTTTAATATGAGGACAATTAATGACAATTAATGACATGGTGACATGGTGGTGGTGGAGGAAGGAGAGAGCAGAGAGAGAAAGAATAAGGAAGGGGTGGGGAAAGGAAGAGCAGAGAGAGGGAAGGAGCAAGGGAGGTGGGGTCTTGGTGTGTGCCACACCTTTGGGGGGCAAAAATACGATTGTAAGAGGGACTTCACCTAACAAATGCAATCAGTGTTATCTGGTTTCTTGTTCCCTCAATGAATCCCCAACAATAATAAAAAAAAAAATGAACTTTTTTTTTTTTTGGAAAACTTTCACTGCTGCCTGCTATGTACATTGTACATAGTAAGGGGCTAGATGGCAAACATGGCATTCTTTTATGAATACACTTCTACCACAATAATGAATGAATGAAAGAATGAATGAATGAAACCACAAATCAACTCATTACATTTTCCTATTATAAGTAAGAAAGTTGTATTATATATAGTTTAGCGGAGACAGACCATCTATAACTTCTAAGATTTAAAAACTGGTCTGGGACAGTGATCCTCAATCACTGACATGCATTAGAATTATCTGGAACTGAAACATAAAGAATCATCACACATTTGGAGTCTCTGATTCAGTATAACTGAAATGGGTCCAAAGAAGTTGTTTCTAACAAGGTCTTAGATGTTGCTGATCCTGCTGGTTCAGAGGTCCCATTCTTATGACTATATTTATCTGTGATTATACCTCATATGTAATATATCCATCCATTAAATACTCATTAATCACTTACTATTTCCCAAATAGAAAAAGTATAGTATGTTTTATCTTTTCAATACCCTTGTAATTTGATAGAAAATAAGAAATCTTAAAGATATAGGATTTAAAAATAGTTACGTTGCGTGGTGCATTTCCTCCTGCTGTTGATGGGAGCATAGAGTTCTTGGAGGCTGAGGTTTGGGTGACTATAAACCAGGAACTCATCTGGCCTTGCACAAGGGACAGAATATACACAGAGTTCCAAAAAGATGTATAAACATTTATAATATTTAAGTCATATTTGATGTCTTCAATTACAAGATATAATATATGAGATGATAAACATTGTTGGTATATATTGAGTATTACAATTTGTTACAATTTTAATACATTTTTTTCCTTTCTTAAAATTTGTATGGATTTTCTTTTGGCAGTCTCTGTATAGTGCCTGAGGAATGAGAGACAGAAGTATAACACTCAGAAGAAGCCACCAAGGACCAGAGCAAACTCTCATAACTGCAAACTCTCTTTAGAGGAGAATGGCACTTTTTTTTGTTTTAAGTTTAAAAGAACCTAAGAGAAAAAAAAGACAGAAAAATGAACAAACAAACAATAAAAGCAGTGCCAGGAGAATTTAAGAATGGGTAGCTATATTTTCCTTGATAAGTAGTGTTTTCTTTGCTTTCAAGCAAATTTTCATGCTTTAAATACAAAAGTTGAGAAATCAAAATATCTTTACAATATTAAAGTCATCTGACAGTTAACCAAAACCATTGCATCTTGAAGAATGCACCTTAGTAAACAGAGACCAACTGGGTGCTCTCTCATTATCTACCTTCAAAACCTCTGGGCCTCAGCATGAATCTCCCCATGGAGGAGATGCACCTGCTGATTCCAGCTTGTTTTTCTTTTCTACATGAGGTAGTGAAAATATGTGAGCCCTGAAGTCTGCAATATTAAACACAGAAGGGGTAGTCTGTTGCTTAATTCTTCATTTGTTGCAGGCAAACACTCCCATAGAAAATAAGAATAAAGGTTGAAAGATGCCTGGTGGTTATTTATTTATATCCAGAATATTAGCTCTGGGAGACATCTTAGTAGTGAGTTAGGCTAATAATTTTTCCTTCCTTCCTTCCTTCCCTCCCCTCCCTTTCTTTCTCCCTCCCTCCGCTCTCTTTCTCTCTTTATCTTCTAGTAAATTAGGAAAATGGAATTCTAAAGAAGTGAGTTAGTTGCCAAAGATGGTACAATTTATCACTGTTTGGCCAAGTTCAGCCCACTTCTAACCCAGGGCTATTTTCACCATTGCCCTAAGTTTCAAAACCAATCCCAGTGCAAATCAGTTTCTGTTTAAGGAGTGAATCTCACTCCTTAAAATTAAAAAGAAAAAAAAATACAAAATGAAAAAGAATTGTAGAGTTGAACAATTGAATGTTTTATTTACATAATTATATTTGCTTCTAATGTTTTCAAAAAGATTTTTGAAGAGTCCTACTGAAAAAGCTGCTTTTGAAGCTGGGCGCTTATTTGGAGGGCTCAAATCACAAATTCATGCTGAAAGCCCCTAAATTTATTAACAGACATATTCAAGCAGAAATGAATTCTGGGTTGCCAAGGCTTCTTCTATGTTTATAACTCTACTATAGCAGAACTGGTCCTTGTAAATGTCACGGGAGATAATAATTGCAATGAACTTATAGGGTCAAATGGCAAGTCTATTTTTAGATCTTTGATGGCGCCTGTGGCTCAAAGGTCAGTCTTTTGTTAAATATTCTGGTGGCAGTTTTAGAATTATCCTTCACAGCACATGTTATAATTATAGTTAAAGAACTAACTGGGCAATACTATCTGCATACTTACCTTCTTCCCTGGAATGTAAGTGGACTATTACACTTCTGTCCTCAGAGCATCACACAAAGTGGGTGCTCAGGAAACATGTGTTTGCTAAATAAATGAAAAGGTTGATCTTCTGAAAATATTTTAAACATAAATGTCTTTAGAGAAGGAATGAAATTTAAATAAAATTTAAAGTAAAGAGTTATCTTTACTCATAATCTAGACCAATTTTATAGTCAACATGCATTATGGGTTTATAAGGCACATGCTGTGCTAATCTTTTTACATGCTTTATCTTATTTAAAGATTACACTGGTCTTACAAGAGAGGTGGGTGCTGATAAGCCCTCCCCCGCATTCACAGAGCAAAAACTAGAAGCCCAGAGAGGTTATGTAGCTTGCTATGGTCACACAAATAGTAGGCGATGGGACTAGGATTTGTCTGACTTGAATTTAAGTTCTCAGCCACTGTCTCAGCTGTTTGGGTGGCTATAACAAATTTCCATAAATTAGGTGGCTGATAAACAACAGAAATTTATTTTTCTCACATTCTGGAGGCTGCAAGTCAGGTCAGGACAGCAGCATGTTTTGGTCCTGGTGTGAGCCCTTTTCCAGGCTGCAGATGATGGCCGTCTTGACGTACTCTTGCATGGTGGCAGGAGAGTGAGAGAGCGGTCTGACTTCCTTTGATGAGGGCACCAATCCCACTTAAGAGTGCTCTATTCTCATGGCCTAATTATGTCTCATAGTTCCCACCTCCTAACACCATCACATTGGGGGGTTAGAGTTTCAACACCTGAATTTGTGTGTGTGTGGGCATACTCCTTCCCTTATAATCACTATGTAATGTGTGCTGGAATGTTCTGTCTTAACGCTGAACTGGAATTTGTCTCCTGATCACTTTTCACTCAGTGGAATGATCCCTGAGTAACAATGGTGTCCCTCCCTTTTTGCCATCACTCTCTTCAGTGCACAAGATAATTCCCCCTCCAGGCCTAATTATTTCCATTTGCTCCAACCATTCATTCCACTTGGGACTAGAACAGAAGTTTTCTGTCTATTGTTTGGTACTTTTATTTCAACTTGGGTACTTTGCTTTTTCCAGGGGAGTTAGTCAATCCCTATACCTGAAAGAAGGAAAGGTAAATAGGCAGGGAAAGAAAAAGTGAAAGAAAGCCCAACAGCAAACATATTGTGACCTCTTCTCAAGAGAGATGGCAGAGCATAATGATTATGGGCTCTGGACACAGACTGCTCAGGTTCGAATCCTTATTCTCTCTCCTATTGGCTGTGTGAGCTTGGACAATTACATGAATTCCAGATCAGCAGATCAAATTCCTGGACTGCTGAGAGCACTGGAGCTAACCAAGATTCGGTACCACCCTCTTGGCCACCCTCTTTCAGTCAAGACATCCCTAGAGATATTTATTAAGCACTTCCTATGCTCCTGCTGTCACAAGCACTTTGCCTGTATTAACTCACTTAATTTTCGCAGCAGCCCTGTGAAGTGGTTCCTCTTACTACCACCACTTTACACATGTAGAAAAAGATCCAGAGGAATTGTCCCACCCAAGTTCCCGCAGCTGGCACATAGAGGTCAGGTAGCCTGGCTGCAAAGGCCAAGCTCCTATCCACTCGGCCGTTCTACCTCCACTTTATAAACCCATTTTTAGGGACCTTCATAACCTGCACGCTTGAACAACACACCTTATATTCTCCACTCCTAGAGATTTGACTCCTCTGACAAGCTCTTATCTCCTGGACAGTCTTTGCTTTCCTCGCCTGCCCCACCACCCCACTCCGCAGAGGATTATTAGAATGGGAGCATGGCTTATGATGATTGATGGCCTGGAGGCTGATCATTTGCCACTTCTCCTGGCTCACAGTAAATATTTACTTTTTGTTACACAAGAACAATGAGGTTTCATACAGGAGATGGATGTTGAGTGTATATACATTATGCTTGCCTGACTCCTTTGAATACCCAACTTTCATTTCCCTGGCTTACTCCGGGCGGGGAGGAAGTGCCACAGGGTGAGCTGTTTGACTTTTCAGAGGATGCTCAGGGGGTTTGCAAGCTAGATGGATTTCTTTTTTTCTTACGGAAGGGCTAGTATCTCTCTCAGTAATTTAAGATCTAGTCAGGAGCATTCCTTAAACTGATTCATATTGTAAACATAGATACATAATTTAGCTTTTCCCTAAGCAATAATGTCCCCCAAATCATGGATATGATATGCTGTTAATTTTACAACTCCATTTTGCAATATGTATGTCACTATTAAAATGCAAGATACCTTTTGATGTTTTTGTGAATGTATCTCACTGGAACTAGGTGACAGGTGACTTGGATATCCCCTTCTTGCTCTATGACCTTGTGTAGGTAGTAGCTCTTTTCTGTGCCCTCATCTTTCCATCTACAAAATGAGGTGGGATCTTAACACTCCATCTTTCTACTTTTTGTTTTCTCTTTCCAGCTCAAGGTCATGTTTATAACAGAAAAAAAGAGTTCATGTAGGCAGGTAGGTTAATCTAAATATTTTTCTCATTTTCAGAAAGGCAGTTTCCAATCTTTACCTTGGAAGTAGGTTGGTAGTTCTTGTCATTCATCTATTATTGCTACTCAGAGAAATACATGAGGAAAGATGAAGCAACTGAAAGCTTCTGTAATGTATTTAGAATAGAGTCTAAGCTGAGAGGTGGAGGGAGGGGTGAAGCAGAAGTGAGCAAGCTATTGAGTAGCAAACTTTGCATTCTAAGGACATCCCCAAATTTGCAGCTGACAATCTCCTATTTTTCTCCTCTCATATTCCCTCCCCCTTTTTATCCTTCCTCTGCCTTCTCTTCTGCCTTTGAATCTCCTTCCATTTCCGCCTTTCCCTCCCTTCGTTTCTCCACTAATTTCCCATCATCTATAGCAATGTGAAAACCCACAGGCTCAAACAATAGCCTCGATATTATTTTCCCCATGTATTATATAGCTGGTTATTTTTTTCCTGTTACCCTTCTTTAAAAAAAAAATATGTGCATAGGGCTGAGCAGAAGAGAACTTTGGCAAAACATAGATTGTTTTTGAGCCCTGGGTGCTTCTGTGTCTTTTCCCTTTCCCCTGCTCTGTCTTCCCTCTGGCTCTCATGTCATGGGTTCTGGGGCACCAGTCTCTGCAAAGCTCACCTGTTCTCTGTCCTGCTGTTTTGTCATAGCTGGAAGGGCATTTGAGATCATCTCAGCTAAGCCTCTTATTTTCCATGTTAGGCAACCAAGGCTTAAAGAGAAGAAGGATGTGCCTTGGCATACTGTGAGCCCCAGACCAGGTTCTTGTACCCCATGGCTTTTTCCCATGGTTCCTGCCCACAGTTCTTGCCCATGGTTCTGACAGATGACAGATGCCTTTTTAGGACCACATTCTCCTCCCAAGCATGCTCACATTAGTATTTAGTTAACTCCTTATTTATAGGTTGTGGTTAATGCCTACTTTTCCTGTTATTTTTAAATGCTACTAGGGCAGGGCCAAGTCCTTTTCTCACAGCTCATCCCCGGCTCCCATAGCATTACTAAAGTAACCTCTCAGTTATTATATTAGTTAGGCACTTATCCCAGGCTCTGAGCTGAACTCTCTGTGAGTATTAACAGATTTAAACATAACAACCTCTTGAGACGGGTGCTGTGGTTACCATCCTCACTTTACAAATAGAAAACTAACATGCAAAGGAGTTAATGAACTCATGGCTACTAGGTGGCACTGCTGGGGTGCAGGCTCAGGCAGCCTCATGACAGAGGAACTGCCCTGCCCTCCGCCTTATACTGCCTGTCATGACAGATAATAAGTGCATATTGACTGGTGCTTTTTCTTGATTATACTACTCAGAGAATATTCTACCTTGCATCATAAGTAAAAGCCAGGCATTTGTGAAACTCTCATGGAGGAGGAAAGAAGTAGATTTATTTTAGAATTAGGGCTTCTCTAATTTTAGGGGTTTTAGATTGTGTGTTTTTTTTAATTGAAAAATTTTTAATTTCTTTTTTTTTAAATTTCATCAGAACATTAGGGGAGTATATGTCTTTTGTGTACATAACTTTGGTTTTTGCACAAATTGAGTCAAGTTTATAAGCATGACCCTCCCTTCCCCAGGCAGTGTGCATCATACCCCATAAGTGACATTTACCCATCTCCCCATCTCCCAGTTTGATTTTCATTGAGATTTACTTCCATATATGCACTTAAATGTTGATTAGTTCTAACCTGGTATTGAGTACAGGTGTTTGTTTCTCAATTCCTGTGATGTTTTACTTAAAAGAGTGATCTCCAATTCTATCCATGTAGTCATAAAAGATATCAGATTTCCATTTTCTTTATGGCTGAATAGTATTCCATAGTATGCATATACCATATTTTATTCATTTGGTCATATATTGATAGGCACTTAGGCAGTTTCCATGTCCTTTGTGATTGTGCTGCTATAAGCATTAGGGTGCAGATTATTTTTATAAAATGACCTTTTTTCCTCTGGAAATATACCCAGCAGTGGGAACGTTAGCTCAAATGGTAGGTCTCCTTTAAATTCTCTGAAGTATCTCCATGCAATTTTAGTGGTTCCACTAGTTAGCAGTCCCACCAACAGTATATGAGCATGCCTATCTCTCTGTATCCACACAGGCACCTGTTGTTTTGGGACTTTTTAATATGAGCTGTTCTTTTTGCAGTTAGGTGATATTGCATTGTGGTTTGACTTGCATGTCCCTAATAATTACAGATATTAAGTATTTTATTTTCATAAATTTGTTGGACATTAGTTTATTTTCCTTTGAAAAGTTTCTGTTCATGTCTTTGGCCCACTTTTTAATGGGGTTGTTTGATTGTTTCTTGCTGATTTGCTTGAGTTCTTTGTAGATACTAGTTATCAGTCCTTTAACAGATGTATACCATAAGAAGATTTTTTTCCTTTCTGTGAATTGTCTGTTTGTTTTTTTGATTGTGTCTTTAGCTGTGCAGAAACTTTTTAATTTGATCAGAACCTATTTATTTTTTATTTTATTTTTGTTGTTGCTCTGATTGCTTTTGGAGTGTTCTGCATGCACCTGTTGGGTACGATGCACACTTCCTGGGTGGGAGGCATGCTTATAAATGTGACTCAATTTGTGCAAAAAAAAAGTATGTAAATAAAATACATATACCCCCACTAATGTTCTGAAATTTAAAAAAAATAAGAAATTAAAATTTTTAAATTAAAAAAAAACACGCAAGCTAAAATAAAGTGATTAGTGATTTTAATCCCTATTAGTGATTCACTAATATCTATCAGAGATTTTCCAACATTTTCTTCTAGAATTTTTATAGTTTCCTGTCTTAGGTTTAATATTTTTATCCACCATGAGTTAATTTAATTTAATTTAATTTTTTTGCAAATGGTGAGAGGTATAGATCCTGTTTTAGTCTTTTACATGTGGCCATCCAGTTTTCCTCGCCCATTTATTAAGCAGGGATTCTTTTTCCCAGTGTATGGTTTTAATCTGTTTTGTTAAAAATAAGATAATAATATGAGGATGATTTCATGTGTGAGTTCTTTATTCTGATCCCTGGGTCTATGTCTCTGTTTTTGTTCCAGTACTATGTTTTGTCAAGTATAGCTTGACATCTGGTAAGGTAGTTCGTGGTTTTTTAAAAGTGCTTAATGTATATTCCTTGCCCTATCTCAGGCCTCTTGCATGCATCTCTGGCAGCAGGGCCTGGGAAACTGAGTTGTTAACTGCCATCCAGTTGATGGCAATGTAGGTAGCCTGGGGATAGCACTTTTGGGAAATATTGTTTTAAAATTTCTTTACTAAATATGTCAACTTGAGAAGTGGCATGTCCCTTGGTGGACATCCAAAGCTGTTGAAACAATTTCTACCTTTTTTGTTTCCCTTTCTTAGGGAGTGGATTTTGGCTTATTAAGTAACAAAGCTTAATATACCAGACCTGAAGTAGGCCGGGGGCAAAAGTGACAGGGTAAGCAGCATCTGGTTAAATGAATGCCACTGAAGCAGGAACTACTGTGAGTTAGAGGGCACGATTAGCTCTCCTTTTGAAAAGGCAACCACCTATCACAGGTGGCTCCTTCTTTCAGGAGCACTTAAGTGTGGGTCTGGTGGCAGGAGGGCTCAATAGTATTTTGAGATGCATGAAGTGGTTCCATTTAACCTGAGAGATGAGACAGTGGTGAAATGAAACAGAATGACAGGGACCTGCTCTTTCACACTTAGACACTGTGGTTTTTCATGCATGGCATTAGAACACAAACTCTTCTCTTGGCTGAGAGAGGCTTGTGCCTGAGCATGGGATAGAGCCATTTAAATAGAAGATCCCTTGTAGGCATGCACATGTGTGGTCCTGTTGCTTTAGTTTACAAACACTCTCTGCACATAGCCTTCCCAGAAAAGTCACAAGTGCTTTCCTATTTCTCCTACTTCTAGTAACCATTTCCTCAACCACTTACCTATCCATACATGAATTCTTTTACTCATGCATCAAACATTTGGTGAGCACCTGATTTATCCTAGGCATTTTTTGAGCATTAGAGACTTAGCGGTGTACATACAAAGTGGCTGCTTTCCTGGAGTTTTCACTATAACACACAGAATCCTTTTTGTTTCCTTTTTGTATTCTGTTTTGCAATCACTTACCTGGCAAATACTTTATTGTCCTATTCTTTTCTTTTTCCAAGATTAATAGGCAAGTATCCCACTATCTTGCTGATATATTTGTGTGTAGGTGATAGATGAGTACATATGCATATGAACATATGTACATATGTATTTAGCAAGAAAAGGTGGACTCTCAAAGTTTAGGTTCATTATTTTATTATTCTTTTAACCAATATTTTTGGGGTACCTACTATGTGCCAGCCATTGGAAGAACCCAGACCTTATTTGGGGGCTTAGAGGACTCCTTCCCAGTTCCTAAACATGGATCACATCCCTACTTTTTATGAGGGAAAAAGAGAAGGAAATTCCATGTGGATGTTTGACTGTTTTTTTTATTCATGTCATTTATTAGAAAGAATCATTGGAAGAGAAAATGTCCCATTGTCTTCTCAACGGAAAAAACAGATTGTTAACCCTGCTGGAAAATTATGTTCTTTGTAAATGTCAACAACATGTTCCATATTCAGAAGGTCCTAAAAACCAACAAGGCAGTGAAGGATATAATTTTGATATGGGAATAGGTATTCTTACCACATTCTGTAATATCTCCAGGTATAAACCATTACATTTTGTGAAATTTATTGGCAAAAATTAGCTTAGATTTATTGTATATTATTGATTTCAACATTGAAAGGTTAATGAGGTTTGTGCCTTCCTTTGGCACTTCTGCTCTGGGGAGAATAGTGAGATTGCCTGAAGATACAAACCATTCAATAAAACAAACAGATGACTACAATAGCATCTTGGCTATATCCTAATACATTTTTTTTTCTCATTGCTTCTCTTTTTCATTCTCAACAAATTCTAATTTTCAGCTGACTTCTATTTCTGCATGGGAAGGCATGATTAAGGTGATCCCAGGCAGCACTGTTACAAATCACAGATAATTCCCTCATGGATACTGTGAAGAGGAACGGAGTTCATCTAAACAGTCTGCTATGCCCACAGTCATCTCTGTGTGTCAGTGATAGAAATGCAAATTGATGGATGCTCAGTTAGAAACCTAGACTGACAGGAAAACTCTATTACAACACTACTAGAAGCAAGAGGCTGGAGGAGATGGAAGAGGTATTTTGTTTCCAGACAGTGGCTAGCAGTAGACTTATAGTCAGTGTGGTGCTTGGGCTTAGGTAACGTCAAGCAGTTGTTTCTCTTTGACCTTTATAGATTTTCTGGTTTAATAATCCATTTATAAAAAGTATTGCTTCCATTTTTACATGTATGCTAACATAGACTTTTTATAGATCACAGGCTTTATCTATTTATTTACATTTAGACAAGACCAACACCATCCAGAAAACTCAGGATCTCCAAGGTCATTTGTGAAGATTAACACAGTCTAGGTTAGCAGACAATAGTTTATTTCAAAACAGATTCTGGCCCAAAGCCTTAATGAAACTCAAGCTTAAATCAGTGGAGAGCTGCCAAGAAGGCCACTGGAAATTGTTCTCTCAATAGTTAACTTTCTGTCTACCCACAAATTACATCTTTGCTCAGGCATTCTTTTTGGTAGCTTCTCTTTAGCTTCATTTTTCTGGAGGCACAGATGGAAGGCAGATTACTGGACCAAGTTCCTATTCTAGTCATATAATATTGAGACTGGGAGGAAATTTATATTTCACATTGGGCCTTTTCCTCATTTTGCCACTGTGAAAATAGGCCCAGAAGGGATTCAAGTTCTGAATTTTCCTACCATCAGAAAGTCCAGGTACTCTAGTCCTATTCTGGGAACCACCCTGAAAGCCCTGAGAGCACCTTTACCCATGGACTTTACCACCTATACTCCCAACCTGTGTAACTCTGAAAAATCATCCCAGCTCCAGAGCTTCCTGTGGGTCAACTGAGACTTTCACTGGGACTGAATCACAGCTCAGTTTCTTGCCTTGTCTGCTCTTGCTTTCCTTCCCTTCCCTTTCACAGGTATTGACCCCAAGGCTACATCTCACTTAACCTCTTGCACAGTGTTCCGCTTTTCAGGAAACCCAACCTCATTAGAGAGACCGCCCTTCTGGATTACTACACAGTAGGCATCACCGAATTCTGGCCCAGAGGAATAATCTAGGTTGTTGGCTGTTTTTGTAAGCAGTTTTATTAGAATACAGCTACACACATTCATCTACATATGTAGTATTATCTATATCTGCCTTCCTTTCTCAGGGCAGTTTGAAGTTGGGTAGTCACAGCAAAGACTGCATAGCTCATAGGGTTAAAAAAACAAAACCAAACTATTATCTGACCCTTTACAGATAAGTTTGCTGATCCCTACTATAGATTACTGGTAGAAACACAGATATAAAATGATAGTGAAATCTAGGCCAAGAACCTCTCAGAACATTATAATTCTGAATGGAATTTTAAGCATCTATTTTATAAAAGAGTCTTCGATCTGTTCTTGTATAGTTATATTCATGTCTACACTTTTCTCAAACTCTCTATTGAGTTGACATAGGAAATGAAGAACATTCATTTCTTATCTTATGTTTGGGTTTTGTGTGCTTTAGGGCTTATAAAAGCATGTTTTTGCATACTCTTCTTTATCTTGAGGTAGGTTGGGCAGGGTCTGCCACCCCATTTGGCAGATAAAGAAACTGAGGTTCAAGAAAGTTAAGTTATTGCCCATGATCAGTTGGATGTTTGCAAAACAAATTTTTGTCTGATATTTTAGTTGCTTATTATTCAAAGAAATGGAAAAACAAGAAAGAATCATTGTGTTACTATAAACTAATAAATAATATGGAAGCTGAAGGTGATTTTCTCTTTTCGGAAGAGAAAAAATTATCTTTCCCTGATACCTGTTTGTATATTAATTCATCAAACATTTATGAACCAGCACTGAGTCAATATGTTGAAAGGTTGGTATCTTGAAAATGCTCTGTAGATAATTCTAGTGTCCATCATGGTTGCGTACCACAGGGCCAAGTCCTGATTGTTAATGCGTACCTGGTGTAGGGTGTTATTTTTTTTAAATTTTATTTTATTTATTTTTCCTTTTTTATTAAATCATAGCTGTGTACATTAATGCAAACATGGGGTACAATGTATTGGTTTCATATGCAATCTGAAAGATTTTCATCAAACTGGTTAACATAGCCTTCATGGCATTTTCTTAGTTATTGTGTTAAAACCTTTATTTTCTGCATTTAGCAAGTTTCACCTGTACCCTTCTAAGATGCATTGTAGGTGTGATCCCAGCAATTACCCTTCCTCCACCCATCTTCCCCCTTCCCCTCTCTTGCCCTTTCCCCATATTCTTATGCTATAATTGGGTTATAGCCTTCATATGAAAGCTATCTAGATTAGTTTCATAATAGGACTGAGTACATTGGATACTTTTCTTCCATTCTAGAGATACTTTGCTAAGAAGAATATGTTCCAGCTCCCTCCATATAAACATGAAAGAGATAAAGTCTCCATCTTTCTTTAAGGCTGCATAATATTCAATGGTGTACATATGCTACAATTTATTAATCTGTTCATGGGTCAATGGGCACTTGCACTTCTTCCATGACTTAGCAAATATGAATTGGGCTTCAATAAACATTCTGGTATAAATATCTTTGTTATAATGTGATTTTTGGTCTTCTGGATATATACCTGGTAGGGGAATTATAGGATTGAATGGCAGGGCTATTTTTAGATCTCTAAGTATTCTCCAAACATCTTTCTAAAAAGAACGAATTAGTGTGCATTCCCACCAGCAGTGTAGCAGTGTTCCTTCTCTCGACATCCACACCAGTGTCTCTGGTTTGGGGATTTTGTGATGTAAGCTAATCTTACTGGAGTTAGATGATATCTCAAAGTAGTTTTGATTTGCCTTTCTCTGATGAATAAGGATGATGAGCACTTTTTCATGTGTCTGTAGACAGTGCACCTGTCTTCTTCAGAGAAGTTTCTCTTCAGGTCCTTTGCCCACCCTGACATGGGATCACTTGTTCTTTTCTTGCTCATACATTTGAGTTCTCCCTGGATTCTGGTTATTAAACCTTTGTCACAGGCATAACCTGCAATATCTTCTCCCATTCTGAGGGCTGTATTCTGACTTTACTACTATTTCTTGGCTGTGCAGAAGATTTGTAGTTTGATCAGTTCCCAGTAGTATATTTTTGATGCTGCTTCAATTGCCTGGGGAGTCCGTCTCATAAAATATTCACCCATGCTGATTCCTTCAAGAGTTTTCCCTGCACTTTCTTCTAGTATTTTTTTTTTTGAGACAGAGCCTCAAACTATCACCCTGGAAAGAGTGCTGTGGTATCACAGCTCACAGCAACCTCCAATTCCTGGGCTCAAGCATGTCTCCTGCCTCTGCCTCCCAAGTAGCTGGGACTACAGGCACCCGCCACAGCGCCGGCCATTTTTTGGTTGCAGCTTTCATTGTTGTTTGGCGGGCCTGGGCTGGATTTGAACCCGCCAGCTCAGGTGTACGTGGCTGGCA
>CAUYON010060294.1:0-46900 GCA_963573935.1 Arctocebus calabarensis
CTAATCAGTTTTTAATGAATTTTAGCTTCTCTATTTGGAAAAAAACATCTATCCAACTAGCTACTAGAAATTTAATCTCCATTACTGAAACATATGACAACCACCCTTAGGGGAGAAATGTCCTTGAGGTGTGTGTGTGTGTGTGTGTGTGTGTGTGCGTATGCACACACATGTGATTGCCATACTCGGAAATAACTCAAATTCCGAATTTTTGCCTGCATCGTTGGTGGCATAGGAGCTAATATCATTTGTAACTAAGAAATGACTTTTATTATACAATGCTCAGCATAATGTAAAGTATACGATGCTCAAATATACTGACTTGCTTGCATCTGCTTATATCTTATGCATTTCATTAGAATATAATGGGAAATAATGGGTTTAAATGGCAAATTATGTAATTAAATATAATTTTCCAAGCTAATGATACGTTGACTTGAATGAAACCAAAGGTAGAGTATCATATCCAAACTAAATTAAAAATAATAATTTTAAGCAATTAAGTATTCCTTTGGTTAATGAATAAAGAAATCCACTTGATTTTTCTTAGGTCAAATTTTACCACCTATGATAACATCAATGAAATAGTTTGTGTTGGAAACAACCTTTCTTTTCAACTATAAGTCTCATTTTTGTCTACCAATTGCCATAGTTTGCTCTCTTTTGGAATAAAAAACCATTCTTTTTTACAGATTGAAGGGATTTTCATCAATACAAGTACTATTCTGTATTTAAGTTTTATTTAGGTTAAGGAATGTTCATATTAAGGAATTTTTTCTGGAAATACCTTGTGCACAAAAGTATTGATTTGATGTAGAGACAACATGACCACTATTTTTTATTAAATGAGGTCATGTTAGAACGTAAGAACAATGGCTTATGGTTGCTGCACAAATATAATGTCTGTATTAAAAATAAACAGAGGCTATGGCACAAATTAGTACAGTCAATGCAACAAAAGGATATGCAAAGATACACAATGAGAAGAACGTATTATAGGAGGCAAAACATGTAAATTACCATTCAAGAACTGAATAAAATAGTTCAGAGAAAAATTTTGCAAAATACATTTGCAAAATACGCATTTTTGAACTCAAAAGGAAACAGCAAATTTACGTACATATTTTAGAATACTTGAATTATATTTTTGTTTGCCTCAAGTATATGAAAAAATAAATGATTTCATTGGCTATAAATGGTCAGGTACACACTGCATCACTCTATGTAATAATAAATAGGCCACAAAGCATTAAAAACTCCCATATTTAAATAACCTAGGGGCTCGGCGCCTATAGGTCAAGCGGCTAAGGCACCAGCCACATACACCAGAGCTGGCGGTTTCGAATCCAGCTGGGCCTGCCAAAAACAATGACAACTACAACCAAAAAATAGCCTGATGTTGTGCCAGGCACCTGTAGTCCCAGCTACTCGGGATGCTGAGGCAAGAGAATCGCTTAAGCCCAAGAGATGGAGGTTGCAGTGAGCTGTGATGCCATAGCATTCTACCCAGGGCGACAGCTTGAGACTCTGTTTCTAAATAAATAAACAAATAAATAAATGGATCTTCTGTAATTCATTATCTACTGTTTTTTCAGCAGGCAAGAAAGTTGTCAAAGCAAGTGGCCTGTTTTATAAAACTTTAATAGAGGTAACCTCTCCCAATGAGATGATCTCTCAAGGCTTTTCAAGCCTACAAAAGTTCATGGCCCAGTAATTTCATACTCTGGACACTTGCTATATTTAAATTCTCTTTGAAATGGTGCATATTTGTATCTATCCACACATAAAACTGCCAATCTTGGAAATCATTCCTTTGAGGAACAGAGTTGGCTGTAATTCAAAAATGAATGAAACAAGGCAGTCACCCTAAAGCAGCTTTTAGGATTGGGAGAAGGGCGGTCAAACAGACAGATGAAAATGTGTCATACTACAAAGCAGAACAATATCAATGCCGTAATGCTATAAAAAGTGCTTAATGGACACCACGGGAGGAATATGTAATCATTCATTCCACCCAGAGGCTGTAAAAGCGACTTTAAGAATTCGCTGGACTGTTATGTGTCGAGAACACTTTTCTGCATAGGTTAAAAAATAAAAAAAGGTAAAGAAATGTGAAAACGTGTGACCTCGTGTGCCTTAAACAGCGCTGTATGGAGGAACATATTAGAAATAACAGAAAACCATAGATGACATAAATGTCCTATCAGGAGGAAACGGGTTACAACTGGAAAGACAAGTCACGGTGACACTTTTTCAATGCTGTGTTTGGTATAGTTATTTTGTTGCTATTAATGGAAGCTGATGAGACACAGCAAGAAATACAAGAGGAAAAAACAGGACAGGGGGGTGGCGCCTGTGGCTCATCGAGTGGGACATCGGCCCCATATACCGAGGGTGGCAGGTTCAAACCCAGCCTCAGCTGAACTGCAAAACAGAAAAATACCCGGGTGTCGTGGGGCGCCCCAGCTACTC
This sequence comes from Arctocebus calabarensis, assembly GCA_963573935.1. Classification (NCBI taxonomy): domain Eukaryota; kingdom Metazoa; phylum Chordata; class Mammalia; order Primates; family Lorisidae; genus Arctocebus; species Arctocebus calabarensis. The sequence continues at coordinate 2,473 of CAUYON010060294.1, forward strand.
AGGAGGCTGAGGCAAGAGAATCGCCTAAGCCCAGGTGTTAGGGGTTGCTGTGAGCTGTGTGACGCCACGGCGCTCTATAAGGGTGATAAAGTGAAACTCTGTCTCTACAAAGAAAAAAAAAGAAACAGAGCAGGGGAGAAATGATGATCCAAAATTAAGATGGCGGTGATGATTACGGTGATGAGAGCCGTAGAACTGACCACAAGGACAGGGTGATGGTGGTGACCGTGGTAAGGATGGGGACAGTGGGTGGGTAATATCAGAAGCCTACACAGCAGCAGCTCTGTGTGGAGTTCTTCATACGTACCGAGAACTAGTTAAGCATTACTGTTCATTACCTCTGATCGTAATATCAACTGTCTGAGGGCACCCTATCTCCCACGGGTAAATAAATGATGCTTAGAAGACTCAAAGAGCCCTGCTGAGGTCACCTGTTATCAGTGGCCAGAGTGGGACGGTAGGTGTGTAAAGCTTCCTAGTTCCCGCATGTGGACATTCACCCCGGTGCATCCCAGCGCAATAGAAAAGGGACATGCACAGGAATACAGGGAAAGGGGAAAGGGAGGGGAGGGGAGGGGAGGGGGGAGGATGGGTAGAGGGAGGGCAATTGGTGGGATCACACCTACGGTGCATCTTAGCAGGGTACTGGTGAAACTTATTAAAGGTAGAGTAGCAATGTCTTTATATAGCGATCAAGAAAATGTCATGAAGGCTATCTGTAACAGTACGATCAAAATATTTCTGAATGTATATGAAGCACATTATGCCCTATGATTGCACCAATGTACACAATTATGATTCAATAAAATTATTAAAAAAAATAAGAAAAGGGACACGCTTTGGAAGGCAAGAGGATGTAAGAAAGAGTTTCTGATCAAAGCGTGAAGAGGAATCAAGCAGCGAGAAATATCAACACTGTGAGCTAATGCTGAAATCAGGACCTTTAAAGGTGAAGGGTGAGGCCAGAGAAGCGCTTTCCAAAGTGGCCGCGATGGAGGCCATTCTGCATGGGATCAATCATGACCGCAACACCTCGGGTGTTTCCAGGGAGAGGAGGAGACGTGGGTTGGTATTTTGAGAGAGAAAAATAAACTTCGGAAAGGTTTTCATAAAATTTCTTTTTGCTGCTTACTTATCATAATTGGAAAGTCTTAAGCATTTTTAGGATTAATAGCATTTTCTGAAAAAAAAAAGTGCTGTATAAAACGTGAGAAGGACATTTTGGGAGAACACGAAAAATGAAGAAGCATAGCACCGCAGAAATGAAACTGGGTGTGAACAGAGCACTGGTAGAGAAGTTGGCTACAGCGTCACGTGCAGAAGTTAAAGGCATTTGTACTTTTAAGTCAGTGATCCACTAGAAATTAGTCAGACAAATAAGCTGGAGGAAAAAGGAACCAGACACAAACTTCAGAGGTTTTGCTATCAACAAAAAGAAAAAGCAGCATATCCAAAATGTAACCAATCTTGATTTTCTTTAAGTACTGGCTGATGGTGGATTCATATAAAACTAGGGGTGCTGTTAGGTGGTGAACAAAACACAATGATGGAGAGTTCAGGAAAGAACATTCACATACCTGGGCAGGCAAGGAAACCAGACCTTATGCTCAGGACGGGGTTCTTGTCAAAAGAGTACACCCCTATATAAAGACATTGATACTCTACATTTAATAAGTTTCCCCAGTACCCTGCTAAGATGGTTTTGTTTGTATTTTTGATTAGGATCTTACAGCTCTTGGGCGTTCCAGGTGGGACAGGGGAAAAAAAGTCCCTGTGGGCTGTGCTGTCTCCCTGTGCTGCGGTCAGGACCTGCTCCGTCCATGGGAACACTGCCGCCGCCTTGGTGTGACCTTCTACCCCTAGAGCCGTCACTTCTGCAGCGCACAGCAGGAACAGGCCAAGGTTTGAGTTTCTCTGAACAGGGAGCCAGATCTGCCACCTCGATTACTCTCTGACCTTAGTGTCTGGTCTTCTGCAATGGAGCCTGTGTCTTCACACCCCAGGCGACAGCCTCCTTCTGAGCCCCCAGGCCCCCTCACAGTGTCCACACTAGAACATCTCACTGTCTCTCCAAACACTTCACTGTGCCCTCAACACCCACGGATTCTGGGTACACTGTAAGAAACTGGGTGCAATGCCAGCTCTAATCAGAACACTCAGAGGGCTGGCCTGGAAGCACAGAGCAGGCAGGGAAGAAGCAGACTGCTCCACCTGGCCGCCGATCCAGCGGTGCTCTCCCCTCACCCTCTGGAACGCTTTTGGATTTTTCTTCTCTGAAAGACAAAGGATCTCTTCCAAATGAGGACAGAAGCATGCTGGCAAAAAGTGAAGCCGTTCCTCTTCGCTCTGATTCATCATGGGCAGCTGCTTGCTTCCTCCAGCACATACCACAGATGCCAGAGGGCAGCAAATGTTGTCCTGAAGCCACTCAGAGCTCTGACTCCCTCTCCTGATGCAGTCAGGGAACCTGAGCTTTGTGCCTGGGGCCATCTCGCTTTGCATACCTTCACAGTTCTTGATGCAGCAAGGCAGTTTGGTCTTCAGCAAGCTTGGTAAGGTGCTCAGCCTGCCTACAAGCTAATACAGTTTTGAACCATGGCGTGTTGTGACAGAGACACTCACTCATTCATTCAGCAAACATTTAATCCAATAAGCAGTTTCTTAGACCTTGGGAAACAGCAGTGCGAAATGGGTAATGGGCTTTACCTATTAGTGAGGGGAGGCTGAGAGTAACATCAAAGACTCTCATGAAGATGACTAGTTCATCCAGAGACAAGTGCAAAGGAGGAAATAAAAGTAGATCCTGTAGTCAAGAAGGATGCAAAGCTGGGGCTGCATTAGTGGTGTGCAAATAGCCAAGACTGTCTGTTTTAGAAAGTTGGGAGTGCTCTGACCTTTGCAAAGTGAAGGGCAGGCCACACAAAAACGCCAGGGAGAAACATTCCCATCAGCAGACACAGAGAGCTCCTGGCTCCTGAGCTGTGATCAGCCTCGGTCTGTTTGAGCAACAGAAACGGGTCAGTGTGTTTGGAAGCAGGTGAGCAAAGGAGTAAGAGGTGATATCCAAGAAGTGAGCAGCAACAAATTGTGCAAGAAAAGGATTCCATTTTTTCCCCAAGTGCAATAAAAACCCACTGGAGGATTTCTGTTCTTCCTTGACCAGAACACCCCTCTGGGCGATGTGCAGATTGTAGGATGAAGAATGAAAGCAGGGTGATCGGTCAGGAGGCTGCTATATAATAGATGATGCTGATTCGGATTCTGGTGGTGACAATGTAGACAGAACAAAACGGACAGATTAAAGAGAGGCTTTGGACTTGTGCTTGCAAAGACTTTTCACGGATAAATGAAGTGGACGACCCCAGAGTTTGGGGATGACCTAACTGAATGATGTCATCACTTCCCGAGATGATGATGTCCACGGAAGTAACATGTTTGGTGGGTCGAAATCCAGCATTATGATTCTGTTCCACTTGATATATCTGTTAGTCAGGCTGGAGATGGATGTTTGGTAGGGATCTGCCATCAGTGCCAGCATCAGCACAGGAGTGGAGGGGCTCTGGGGTGGACCGGACCAGAGGACGATGGAGAACGCCGGTCCTGAGCTCCTACAGTGGGTCAGGTCATAGGGGATGATGCAGGGAGGGTGTGGGGCAGGGGGAGGGTGAATGGTGGCTGCAGGTGAACAGAGGAGATGGAATTGAGAGAGATTTTGTGATGTTAACTTTCAGGACAATGGCGTATGGGATGAATGGCTGCAGAGAGAGGGAGTTGTTTTGACTGGTGTGACTCGATGGTGGAAGGATAATCACCGAGATAGAAAACAATGGAAGGGGGACAATTTGGGAAGGAAATATCGTGATTTTGACTTTGGGCCAGTTGAGTTGAAAGTGAATATCCTCCAGATCATTTGTGAATCATGCATTACTGCCGTACTAAACCCAAACGTAGGGATAAAAATCTTATTTTTACCAAATTAAATACCTCTCTTCCTCTGTCGTACAGAATAGAATTCATTTTTGTAATTATAGAAGCAATACATATTTTGTGTAAAGCAATTTAAAAATATGAAAAGGGAAAAAGTTAAAAATCTGACTACCCAGAAATAATGAATATTATTATTTGATATATAGTGTGCTCATTCTGTATAATTTTTATAACATGACACTCTTACTGTGTTTTTAAACATTTCTCCTGAAACACTGTTTAATGTTGTCATTATCTTCCTTAAAGTTTGGGGAGTAGAAACTCAAGAGTTTGTCCCCATTTCTGAGGCTCTTTTGTGCTGTTCCTAATCCCCTATATGTTTTAAGAGACGTGGTGACATTTCCTACTTGGGAAGGACATGGTCTTACTCTTGTATCAAGGTCACATGACCAAAGTTACAATTCAAGGAAGCTGACAGCCTGAGAAAATGTCCCTGGATATAGGCCAAGTGCTGCTGGAGAGTGGATGTGAGTGGTGATTGCTGCACAGCAGTGACCTCACTTCAGGGCAGACCTCTTCCTGTGGTCATCCTTTACTTTCATTTCCTTGCTAAATGTTTGCAGCCTTAAAAAAAATAAAATGGAAAAAAAAACTGAGCATAGCACAGATATGGGTGTTGCCCAGAATCAGGCCATTCTGTCTGCACCTAGTGGGCCAACCCTTATTACGGCAGGGCTGATTGTTCGTGCTTTTCCTGCCGCCTGTGGATACCGAGCTCTCATCTACTCTGAGTGATGCTGTTGAGCATGAGAGGAGGCAGAGACAGCTTCCTCGGAGAGTGGTGGGAGGATGTGGGCCAGGATGGAGCACTCAGAGGTGACTCAGACCCCACACACAGAGTGTCCGGGCAGGCCCTTCATCCAGCTTCAGTGAGCAGTGGGGCGGGGAACTCCCCACCGCTGTGGCTGCTGTAAATATGAGAACGGCCTCTGCTATACATAACAGAACCAGAAAGGCGCTGTAAGGGGAAGATGGGTAAAGCTTTGAAATTTAATGTCATGTATTTTTGTGATTGATAATGAATCATCTTTGTTAGATTTGATAAGGGAAACAGAACCGTTGAGAATCATACAAAGTAAGAGTTTTTGTGTGTGTGAGAATTGGATCTTGAACAATTGCAGGAGAAGCCGGGGGGATAGTGTCTGGGAGGCTCTGGGTGACAGTACAGAGAACTAGAGCAGGGACCATGGGGGAAGAAGCCGATGCTCCGTGTTGCCTCTGTCCCTGGTGGTGGCCTGAGCTGCTGCAGATGGGGAGACAGAAGTTGCACACAATGTGTGGGGGGACGAGAACATGCTGCAGCCCCACAGGGGAAACTCAAGGGCCCCTAACAACAAACTGGGGCCCCCAGGGATAGAGTGGACACCCATATGTCTCTCACTGCCTCTGACCCAAAGACAGGTGGCCTGCGGAAGAAACTGGAGTCCTGCTTACCTGGCCCAGGACTCCGAGAAGCTCAGGGAGAAACTAGAGGAATTCAAGGAGCCCAGAGCCGAGCTGTAAGCCACCAGGTCAGAGACTGGCTTTTAGAAGCACAGAGCTGCAGCTCTTTCCTTTATTAATAGGACACAATCCCAATCATAAGGGCTATTGAGAGCCAGTATAAAGCAAGTGCTTACAACTCTGAGGGGCCAGCGAGTAGAGGACGCCTAATCAATATGTATTGCTTACTATTATTTAATTCGGGGGACAATGAGGGGCGACACATGTTTTTGAGAAAAGCAAAACTACAATCAAGGCTGTGTATGATGATTTTACTTCATTATGTAGGACCAATTAATAGTTACTGCTTGTTACGACATTCTTGAAGTAAAGAATGGGTGAGAGCACAGGTTGAAAAGACACCCATGGGCTGCAATGACAGTGATAGAACGCTGACCCTGAGGCCTTCTCCTGCGAGGTCAGTCAATGCCAAGAGTGTAGAGAATCCCTTGGGATCCAGACAGAAACACAAAGTCACCTGCAAGTCAGAAAAGTGATTCTGCTCTCAAGTTTCTTAAGAAAACATGTCTTTAAAGGTGAGTGGGCAATGGGGATTCTGTGCCCAGTCATCAGGTATATGGTGCCATTGGCCACTTGCCAACATGTAAGTCACACGAGGGAGCCTTTTTGAACAGTACTGGGCCAGAATATGTAATGGAGAGCTTAATGAGAATAGTAAACGGGCAATGGTAAAATCTATGTGAAGGGATGGGGTGGGCTGGGTGGTGAATTCATTTCACATGCAGAAATTATATGGACTAAAAGCCTATTTGAAGATTCATCAGGTAGCTTATAAATTAAGTTTTGCAAAAATCTATGCAGGTTATTTATTCCATTTTACAGGTCAAGGGCAACTGACGTTTATAGAAGTGAAGCCACTTGAGCAAGATTCCATATTAGTCCTTAGTGAGGCTGGGCAGACACATCATCATAAATGTGGGTGTTGTAAAACTGTAACTTACTTGGGCCCAGTCTGGACATTAGGAATGGAGAGGGTGAGGTGGGCTCAGAAATGAACTGATGGACTTGCATCTGATGGCGAAAAATGATAGAGATGGTCTAAATTTTGTGAATCAAAATAGTTTAATTAACTATGTAGTATAAATAATATAACAGGGTATTATTTATGATTTTATATACACATATATATATTTTTTGAGAGAGTTTCATTCTGTTGCCCTTGGTAGAGTGCTGTGGTGTCATTGCTCACAGCAACCTCAAATTCTTGGGCTCAAGCGATCCTCTTGCCTCAGCTTCCTGAGTAGCTGGGACTACAGGTGTCCAGCTAGTAATTTCCTAGTTTTAGTAGAGACAGGTCTTAATCTTGCTCAGACTGGTCTCAAACTCGTAAGCTCCAGGGATCCTCTTGCCTCAGCCTCCCAGAATTTGAGGATTATCGGTGTAAGCCGCTGTACCTAGCCTTATTCATAGTTATAAACGTGACTGCAAGAAAGAGTGAAAGTGATCTGAAAAAGCTGAGGAAAAACACAGAGACACACAGGCATGCACATAAACATTATGCAATCTGAATTATATCCTACCCAGATTTCTTTTGGGGGGGATGTCAAAATATTGTTTAAGAAGAAATGCACACGGCCGTTGAGTCTCTAGAGGTGCTGATCCACTTTTAAATTTAAATGATCAGAAGTTAAAGACACATGATGTAGTGTGGGTGGGATATAATTAGGTAAACATTTTTGGGAATGTATTCCTCAATAGCGATCAAATTGTATCGCAGAATGTGTATGATGTTAATCCTGCAGATTCTGTGGTTTAAAATAATTGGAAATACATTTGACTTGTGCAAATCCCTCTCCGCAAAACAGTATATTTAAGTATGCGGGTGTTCCCTTCATCATTGTTTGAAAATTTAACATTCTAAAAACAATTTAAATGTCCGTCTCTGAGGAGTCAATTAAATAAATGATTATACCCATAAAATAAAATACTAGACCATCTTTTTAAAAAGGTGTAGATCTGTTTGCACTGATTTGGAAATACTTAAGACAAACTATTAATGCAAATAGAAAGCTGGGTAGCGTGGATAATATATAAGCACATGCTTATGTAATTATATAAAAGATGTATGTGTGTAGTCATTAGCATATATGTATATGTGTGCATTTTATACAAAAAATATAAATAATAATTTCACCTAGGAGGAAAAGAGAATTTTATGTTTCACTTTACCATCTTCTGCACCTTTTGAATTTTTGACAACCAGTATTACAATTTTTTTAATCAGTAATAGCAAAAATAGTAGGAAAAATATAAATCATATGGAAATGACTAAAATAAGTCAAGTTTTCACTGATTGTCATGCCAGCCGCCCACCATGGAAGGTTTGGTGCATTTTTCTTCCACACCTTTCTCTGCTCGTTAAAATCTCTTTCTCTCCCTTCCTTTTAACATTGCCAGGCATCTGTGCTATCATGGGGCTATGCTACACATGTTGGACAACAGCCTTTCTTTTTCAAAGCATGAAGTCCTTGACTATCTTTTCAGTAAGCTCAAGAGTTCAAGTACATCTGTCTCATCTATCTATTTCTTTCTTTCTTTCTTTCTTTCTTTCTTTCTTTCTTTCTTTCTTTCTTTCTTTCTTTCTTTCTTTCTTTCTTTCTTTTCTTTCTGTCTCTCTCTCTTTCTTTCTTTTCTCTTTCCTCTCCTTCCTTCTCTTTCTTTTCTTTCTTTCCTTCCTTCCTTCCTTCCTTCCTTCCTTCCTTCCTTCCTTCCTTCCTTCCTTCCTTCCTTCCATCTCTCTCTCTCTCTTTCTTTTCTCTTTCCTCCCCTTCCTTCCCTTCCTTCTCTCTCTCTCTCTTTCTTTTCTTCATCTCACTCTGTCACCCCAGCTAGAGTACAGTGGCATCGTTAGTTCACAGCACCCTCAAATTCCTGGGCTCAAACAATCCTCCTGCCACATTTGGCTAGTTTTTCTATTTTTTGTAGAGATAGGGTTGCTCTGCTGCCCATCCTCCTACCTCAGCCTTCAGAACTGCTCGGATTATAGGGGTAAGCGTCTGTGCCAGCCATGTCTTATCTGTTTCATTGTCTTCCTGGGCTTTTCAGTGTGACTGGAAGGAACATACATTCTTGGAAAATCAAACCTCATTTGAGAGAGTGGTGAAGGGTGACTCTGCAATTGTTTCCAATGAAAAGCCAGCTGGGTGTGGGTACTCGGTGCTGGCAGGTGCCAGTAAGAGCTCCCAATAGGGGAGAGAAGGTCTGAGCCAGGCTTGAGACCCTGTGACCCAGCGCTGTTCAGCGGCCCTGGTGCAGGCTCCAGGGAGATACTTTCCTGATGATCTCTGGATGTGCCCCTTCATCGCCTTCCCCAGGAGGGGAGGAGGAAGAAGTGGACACCGAGGAGAAAACAACCATTAACTCAAGGCTGGGAAAGTCTTCCTCAGAGTCCTTGTCACTGGGAAAGGTGGAGAGGAGTTGACAGGACAGGGACCAGATGGAGGAGACAGCCTCTGCAGTTACTGAGTGCTATTATTGCTTTGGTGACAAGCTCTAGCTGCTTCAGCCACTTCAGCCCACAATAGCAGGTGCTTGTTCATTGTTCATTGCCCCTGCTGGGCTCTGACAGTGGGTCGCCTCCAGGCCCAGGGCCAGAGGGTAAAGCTTTCCCAAGCAGAGCCCTGCAAATCCTATGAGCCCATGTAGTCTGAATTGCATTGGGAAGTCACACCTGGAGAGAATGGCCAAGTGGCAAAGTCACAGAGGGGGCATGTCCTGCTTCTCCTTCAGAGGTTGGGCCAAGCCACAGTTCAGCATGCGCTCACCCTATCTGCCAGTCACCACATTTCTGTCCACCCTGACAATTCTTCCTGTCGGGGTCACTCTGAGCACCCTTATTAGTTCCTGCTTTTATTTTTATCTTCGCCTTCACAGCTCTGGAAATAAGGCCTTTTCTCGGCTAACTGGCCCTCACGTTACATTCTGTTGGGACGCGACAGAGTAGGGGGGAGTGGCTGGGAGTCTGAGGGGCCCAGCAACAGGGCAGGCGAGGGTGCCACGGAGCAGGAACAGAAGCGTGTGATATCTCCCTCCGTCCTGGGCTCTGCGGTATGGAAAGGGGAAGAAACGGACCTTGAGCCGGGCTCCCTGACTCCGGGAGAGCAGGGCCATCCACTCCCAGGCCCTTTTCCCTAGCTCAGCAAGGGCTGTGACTATGGCGAAGGCCAGTGGCAATTGTTCACTCGGGTGAAGCTGTTACCTGCTGTCTTTATCACCTGCCTCCCACGGACGCACAGAGGTAATGGGGGGCGGGCGGGGGCTCTGGGCGGTTTCACTCCTCAGCCTCCACGTGGATTCTGAGCAGAACGAAGGTTGTGGAGGCTTTTTATTTGCAAGTGGATGGACGGGTCCTTAGAGCGGCCAGCATCTCTCCCACACACACTGCAACCTGCAGAGGGGCCAGGAGGGTGGTTCAGCTCTGGGTCCAGGGAAATGGCTCTGACAGAGGGCGCTTGTCCCTACTCAGTGTGGATTCAGAAGACGTGGGTGTCCTTTCTGACTCGGCCCCTTCATTTCAGCTGTGTCACCTGTGTAGGTCTGATTTCTCGGAGAGCCCGTAGGGTCCTTCCTGGTACCTGGGTCCTGGTCTTATCTGGTAAACTCGCTCTTCAAAAGCCCGCGGCTCCCTACGCCAGCTGGCCTGCGGGCTGCAGCAGGTGAGGGTCATTTGAAAGAGGCACAGCTGCCTTGTCCTAATGATGAACAAACTCAGAAGTGTCTGGAAGGGGCTGCTGGTCCAGTCAGCTGCCCAGTGGCGGGTCAGCTGTGAAATAGCACAAGGATGTGCATGCCACTTCCCAGCCCTCAGGTGACCGGCATGGTGCCCGCAGACCAGTGGCTAAGGAAAAGTGAGTGACCAAATGAGGACACCTGTCTTCCCAGCACCCTGGCCCTGTTAGAAACTGGGAGCGGTGGCAGCTGGCACCTGGTCAGGAGACAGTAACGTCCTCTGCATGCTGGCACCAGGAAGTACAGCAGATGCCACTTTCCACCATAGAAAATGACTCTTTTGTTCTGTGCTATACACACACGCTGCTTGCTTTCTTTTCCCCAAAGTAATATGTTTTATTATAGATGTGTGTATAAATAACACACAGGCAGAAGAAGAGCATCCCAATCCAAGCCCTTCTTTTCTCTAAGTGTATATACCAGAGACTGCTTTTGCCCAAGAGGTATCTTCTTTTATATTTTGAATTATAAAAGCAGTATAGGTCTGTGGTAATAGTATAAATGACATAGGCATCATTTTTTTGGATATTTTTAATTTCTTCACAAAATAGAGTCATTTGATAGACTATGTTGTTGTGAGACTTTTTTTCCCACCTACAGATATTACGGGGCAGGTGCAGTGGTGCGCACCTGTAGTCCTAGATACTCGGGAGACCAAAGCAGGAGGATTGCTAGAGCCCGGGATTTCGAGGCTGCAGCCGGCTGTGACAGGGCCCCTGTACTCTAGTCTTGGCAACAAACAGAGCAAGACCCCCATCTCAAACAAAAGTGTTGGGTAAATACTTCCAATTCAGTCCATATAAGTCCTTCTCCCTTTTGGACTTTGTTGATGAAATAATCTCTCTTAATATAAATTGGACAAGTCACAACCATTCAATAGTCATCCTTGGAGATGCCTGGCTCTTGCTCCAGACAAAATTAATGCAGTGACCAATCTTAGTTATTTTTTATGAATGGCTGCTTGTATTTCTACAGTAGAACTTTCTAGAAGTTGGACTGCTGGATGAAAAGACCATTACATTCCGTCTGTTACTTTCTGAAAAGTTACAATAGTTGATTTTTGCATTAATAATGTGAGAGACCCGTTTTCTCACATTCTCACCTACCACAGTTTGTTAAAATGTTGAAAATTTTTGCCAGTCTGATTAACAGAAATAATGCCTCATTATTGTTTTATTTTGAATTTCCTTGCACAGGTTAGTTGGCTATTGGCATCTCTTCCAATGCTCCCCTTTGCCCTCTTTTCTTATTAATTTTTATAAACCAAGTCCACCAACTCTCTCGCTATTAAATGTTTACACATGTAATTTTAATATTTTTAAGCCTAGCTTTTAAAAAAAGTTTCATTTGTGTTTTTTTGGTATAAAGAATTATTTTTAACTTACTATAAATTATTTAAAATATTAAAATTTTAAATTAAAAATAACTTTTTTTCTGCATGATTTTATATCTAGAAAGGTCCCCTCTGAAGTGAAAAACAAATTGTTTTTTCCCTCTCGTATCACTCACCACTCATTGCGGACACCAGGGATGGGTGGGCTGGGGTGTCCACGCACAACCAGTTCTCCAGCAGACACCAGTCAGTTGTCCTACCTTTCAGATTGAATCTGACACCACCTATGTGGAACTAGTGGTACCAGATCCCACAGATCTGATGGCTCAGTCCCACAAGACGACCCCTCCCCCAGATGCCAGAAGAAGGTAATGTGTCATCAACTCTATTTTTGACAGAGTAGGTATAAATTGGAGTTCCCACAACCGCCCCCTCCTTGGGTTTTAATTAATTTGCTAGAGTAGCTCATAGAGCCCAGGGAACCACTTCACTTACATTTACCCATTTATTATGAAGGCTCTTACAAAGGATGCAGAGGAACAGCAGATGAAGAGTGGGACACACAGGCCACCCTGCAGGGCCTGCCGCTTATCCAGCAGTCCAGAAGCTCTCCCACCCTGCCTTTTGCATTTTATGGAGACTTCATTGCATTGGACTGACTGATGAAATCATTGGCTGTTGGTGATCATCTCAACCTTCAGCCCCTCTCTGGAAGCTACTGGAGGCCTCCAGCTGCTAGTCAATCTCATTAGCACAAAAAGGACACTCCTGTTCCTCTGGAGATTCCAACGGTTTTAGGAGCTGTGTGTCAAAAGCAGGGCATTTTGATATGGCGTGGCTCCCCATGTAGTCTTTAAACTTGACTGCAACCTATGGACCGTGTCCGTGTCTGTGCTGTGCGGTAGAAGTCTAGGTCCCCTGTGTCTCAGCGACATCTAGGAGCCTCTGCACAGGACAGCAGGACTCCCAAGGGAGGGGACTCAGATGATTGTTCTGATTGTTCTCACAGCAGCCTCCCCCCACCCACGCGGCCCAATCAGGGTGTGACCTCATTCCTTTTGAATTTTCTTTCCACAGGACCAAGTCCTTGGGTGTGTCTCTTTTCCACTGTTAAATTCTTCCAGGCTTTGCATAAAAAAGAAATTCCTGGAGCAGGAATTTCTGTACTCTGGCTGCTTGGAAAATTCATGGACTTTTTTGGGAAAATGTTCTGGGTTTTTTTTTTTCCTAAATAAGGAAAAAAATGCTGGAATGATTAGTTCAGGAGAGGTCTCACAGAATCTGTGAATTAATTCTTTCCAATTTTCTTTTTTCCATAGTAGTGGGGACTGGGTGATGGCATGAATTTGAGTCTGGATTCTTCTTGCCTGCTTCCACAAATGACTCCTACTACATAGGGGTTTGGGGGGTCTGAGCCCCCTTTTCATCCCATGGATTAATAAAAAGACAGGATTGGATTGGATGACTCGAGTTCCCTTCCATGTCAGCTTTTCCATGATGCTAGGAATTGCTGGCCACTGATGGCCTCCTTGGCCCTGCTCCTCAGTGTACTGGTGATTCGTCAGGGGGGACAGAATTCATCAGTGTTTTCCTTTTTAGAGTAACAGATGTAGAAAAGCTTCACTATTCTCTACCATTTGGGGCATGGAAAAAATTGTCACTAGATCAGATTTTTAAAATTGAAGTGTCCCATTAGCTTGATGTAATGTGACCTATGTTAATGTATAGAGATTGTCCTATTTACTAAGCGTGAGTACAGAGGGTCTGCAGGGTCACTGCGGCTCCACCCTGCTCTGGCTGTGGAGGCTCAGAGGCTCTCAAACAACCTCAGGAGTGTCCTTGACACCATCTGTTATGTCTTTTTCTTAAATTCACTTTTTTTTTTCCCTCAGCTGTTTTTCTCCTTAAAACAGAAAGAACAAACCAGCTTAGAGTGTATATTCAGGAGGTCCAGTTCCCCTGATGGTCCAGCTCCCCGTCCTTCCGCCTGAGGTTATGACCACTATGAGCAGTTTGGTATTTATTCTTGTCACACCTCGGATTTCTTAAAAAGGCAATTGTGGAGTATGTGGTTTGTTCCCAAGAATGTGCAAATATCTGTACACAATATGCACATGTAAAGGTAATATGAGGATATAGCATACATCATGGTCACAGATCCTACAGAAATGTCAGCGGTGAGGCATGACAGCAAGACCAATACCAGAAACACACCACAACCCAAGCCACAGAGCTCCTCTGGGGCCTTGGGTTCCCCAGCTAGGACACCACATCCCCATCCTAATCTCCATCTGAATCACCTCCCACCCCACCCCAGGCAAATCCACCCACCCTCCCATGGGCCATGCTGCGCTCTAGTCTCAGCGGTTATCATTTTGCACCCACACTACCTGCTGGTCTGATTACTAACTAGTCTCTTGCATCTCTACAATCATGTCTCTGCTGCATAAACTTTCTGGTGGCTTCCTGTGACACCGACATAAAATCAAATTGCAGGCCTCTGGAGACCTTTCCACCCTCTCACTGCTGGGGCCTGCCTGTACCCTGTCGCCTCCTGGCTCCCTTCTGTTCCCTGGACTCTGCAGGATGGCACCTGCCTCGGGGATGCTGCCCTTGGCTGCTGGCGTGTGCAATGCCGTTCCCACAACGTCTTCCCGGGCTGGCTTCTTCCCTTCCTTCCATCTCACTTGCTTTAGAGAGGCCTTTCCTGAAAATGCTCTGAAAGTCTCTGCCTCAGTTCCTCTCTGCTCACCCCCACAGTGTGAGCCCCCACGGGGTTGCCGGGTTCCAGAGCAGTGCTTGGCTCCAGGGAGGTGGCAAACTTGTGGAATGAATGAATGGAGGACAGCGACTGTCTCATGGGGGAGGGGCTGAGCAAGGTGACCTCTATGAGAGGTCCCCTCCCTGACACCAGTGAACACCACTCTAGTGGTTGGGGGAGGAGGCAGAGCTTATTTATATCTCACCTCCAGATTCTTTTATGAACTCTAGAACTATGATTTTGTCCCCTTAAAGACATTGTAACAGACAAAGCCTTCAGGCTCCTTAAGCATCTGCATTCTGTCCTTGCCCCTGTCCCTGAGCACCAGGAGCCTCAGGCTGGCCTCCCATCCTCTTCCTGGACAGTGGCCAAGCCTGGTCTGTGTCACTTTGACAGATTCTTCCTCCGTCCATGCCAGAGGGTGTCACCAGGAGAGGCTGGATTCCAGCTTCACAGTCCATTCCCAGTTCTCCCATTTGCTGGTATGGGCCAGTGGATTGTCGATGAAGTGAGTCTCAGCCTTGGCTTCTGCATCCTTAAGGTGGGGACAGGAATACTTCTGTACTTGGCATGGAGGTGCCTGAGACGATGAAAGAGACAGTCGGCGTGGGTGTGTCTGGCACTTGGAAGGACACAGCTAGCGGCAGCAACGGGGCCAGCCTGAGCCCACACCGCAGCCCTGTGCAGAGGACAGACTGTGCAACACTGCTGTGGGGGCCTATCTTCTTGCTGTAACGCCGAAATCCAGCCTGGCCAGTTGGTACCTTCATTCCCACGTCCCTGGTGCCCTGGGTCCGCATCTCTGCAGTCCCCTCCGCACTGCACAGCCTCCGCTACTCCTGCCTCAGCCCTGCAGGTGCAGCACCGGGGTGTCCTCACGTGGGGCTGGCAAAGTCCCTTTCCGCAGCCTCCCACAGCGTTCTTAAGACCCTGATACACAGTGGCTGCCTCAGAGCTCTTCCTACTGCATGGCAAGCCCATATCTAGGGCAGATGGGGCTTCTAGTGAGCAGACTCTCCACGGGCAAGTAGAGAGAAAGGGGCCAAGCTCCTAGTGAGAGGATTTGCATTTGTCTAAAAGGTGTGCTACACCCTTGACAGTGAGATCAACATGTGTATGCACTAAAAAAGGTTAAAAACTACATGCAACGTGCAATCAACAGTGTCACAGAGCAATGTGCCCTCTTGCCCCGTCATTCTTCTTCAGGTTCAAAATGTGCAAAAGTAAACAACATGCAAGCGTATATTTTGAGAAGTGCATATGTACATAGTAAAAACCAGAAAAGAAAAGCAGGGGAGTGATGACAAAACCAAATGAACATCTGGGAAACAAAATGGGCCATGAGAACGGGCCGAGGACTGTGGCAGGACAGGGTCTGGGTGGCGTGGAAGAGAAAGAAGGCGAAAAGCAGGATTGGATGAACGAATGGGGAATCGATCCTACCCACTCTGCCGCACAGAAACAGGGGTGTGAAGATGCTAATGTGGCCAAGATCGCAATGTTAGAAAGCGGCCGAGCTGGGATTCACGCTAAGGCTGCTTTGACTCCAAAGCTGGTCACTTCTCTAGGTGCCAAAAGGTCCTTCAGTGGAGGAGGAGAAAAGACAGGAGAGGCAGTGGGGACACAGGTGGGAAGGATGACCAGTGGAGGTGGCAGAGGAGCCGGGGAGCAGAGTCTGAGAACCCAGGTGGGGCCATAGTAGGGAAAGGGGATTAATTGAATAGTGTCCATCAGAGCAAATGTCACAGACCTCTGCTATGGACTGAATTGTGTCACTCTAAATTCCTGCCCCACCATGTGAGTATAAGGTTTTTAGGAGGTAATTAAGGTTAAATGGGGTCAGGAGGCTGGGGTTGGTGTCCTGGTGAGAAGAGAGCTTCCTCTCTCTCTCTCGCTCATCTCTCGCTCTCAGCTCTCTCTGGCCTTTCCCCTATCAGGTGAGGACACTGTAGAAGGTGGCTGTCTGCAAGCTGGGAAGAGAGCCCTCACCAGAGCCCAATCACGCTGCCTTCTACCTTCTGGGTCTGTGACTTCCAGCATCCAGATCCACGAGAAAATAAATGACACATATCATTTAAGCCATGCAGTCTAACTCCCTGCCCCCCCGGTGGCACAAACAAAGGAATTCAGCCTCATTCCTAGCCGAGGTATATGGAGCCTCTTACTGTGAACTCTCACTTTTCCAGGGTTCCTTCATGGAAACATCTGGTAAACTGATGCTGGGCAAGTGGTATGAAAAGAAGGCACTTGTCTACTTGTCTTGTGGACCCACACAGCGTGGCTGTCGCCCTCCTCGTGCGGACTGTGCCATCACAGACCTTCTCAGGGCAGGGGCCCAGAAATAATGTTTCCAACCCAATTCTGTCCTGCCTTCGAAGATAACTGTCATATTGCTCAGGGATAGAGCATTTTCAATCCTGGCAAAGCAGAAGTGGAACGACACGGTGACTTGGCCTCCTTGGCTAGCCTGCGATTTTGGTAAGCACGCCTGTGTAGGATTTGAGGGCCCTGACTTTAGATGGCAGGATGGGTGTGCAGAGGGATCCTTGTGTTGGAAGGCTGGCATGAAAGGATAGTGTCTTGAGTTCCTCCTCCAATGGCAGCCTCCTTCTGAGAGGCCGCAGGGCAGCCCCTGTGTGTGCTGGGTGCTTTTGTTCCCAGATTGTCCACAGATTTCCAAATTTCCTGTTGAGTGACAGCAGGGGGCCACCAGCAAAAGTAATACCTTGGGTGCTGAGATTCCAGCACACAAAGCCCAGGGTACCACAGGCAAGAAGGGGGTTCTCATTAAAATGAAAGGAGACATTCAGAGATCTAACTATATTTGCCTCCTTTATCTTTATTTTCTTTCAAAAAAGATGTTTCCATTTGTTTCAATTGAAGAGGGAAATGCAAGGTACACTTATTTCTGATTGGATGCAAGAGCTTTCAAATATGGAAACACAGCATCCTTCTACTTGTTGGGTTCCACTTTTAAAACTGAAAAATAAATATTTTTCCCTCAAGAATTGGGCTTTGTGTTTTCAAGGGGACAATATCAAAGCAGTATTTTGTTTTCAAGGGATAAACTTCACTCTTTTAGCCTGCTCTGCAAATGCACTGCTGTCCCAAGTACACTGTAGCCAAACTATTGTGCCCCTTTCCTGGATTTTTGCCGGTGTTTGTTCATAATAATGTTCATGACAGTACATTACAAAGTATGGGTGGGCTTTTGAATGATAAACAGATGGAATTATCATCAAAATATTGTTCAGTATGAGCATCGTTTTATTTCACTAAACTTAAAAAGTGGCCAGTGCTCCCAGCAGCTGTATTACCTTTTGATTACCCTGAGTACTCAAAGGCAGGTTGTAATGAATGAGCAGGACATGGCTTATCAGTGCACCTAAGACACGCCACTGTCTCTGGATGTCTTCAGCACTTTCTCCTCCAAGCAGGATGTGCCGTGAGTGTGCCTTTCGGGGAGCAGATGGCCAACCTGTTTGTCCTCTCCAGCCCCTCAGGGTGCTGATGCCCGAGTGCTGCGCCCCTGGCTGAGTAATGTCCAGTGCAGCTGGAAGCAGGGACAGAACTGCCAGCTCTCACCTGCCAGCCCAACCTTCTCCTTAGGGGAGGGCTACACCTTCCTTGGACTTCTCATTAAGTCTTCTTTTCCTGAGCCCAAGTGAAAACCTCATACACACGGGCATACACAATACACCTGCAACAGCATACACATCAGTACATATGTGCACACAGCCCGTATATGCAAGCACACACACCACACGCACAAATATACACACACCCTACATATATCATACACATACATGTGAACATACCCCACACATGCCACACATATGGGCATATACGGCATACACACAACAGCACCCAGGCATCGCACACACACCACTCACATGCACATTCCACCACAGCACGCACATACCACACGCGAGTCCCTACACTGTGCCTGCTGGTTCTCGGTGGTTCCCTGATCCAGGCCACCGCAGGGATTCCCGAAGCAGAGCCTGAGAGGCTCCTTCGAAGGAGAGCCCGGGGAATGAGGGAGTATGCCCACCCCTTCCTAGTCTGCTAAGTGGCCGTTTGTCCCCTTAGTCCCTGATGGGGCAGATGCCTCTCCAAGTCCTGCTGAGGGGGTGGGAGGGGCAAGGGGGACCCTGGTGCCAAAAGTGGGTGTCACTGACGTTTTCATGGAACATAAGGATTTGGGTGGGGGCAGGAATAAGAAATGAACATATCAGTGAACGTTATACTCAGACACGACAAGAGAGAAAGAGAACCCCGGAGCTGCAGTCCAGTGGGCGAGTCCAGGGCTGGGGCGGCGGCAGTGGTGTGAGGAGGCCTGCAGGGATACACTCCTTCCCCTTGGAAGGGGTGGGGGGATGTTGGCAGCCCCACAGGAGAGGAAGGTCAGCCCCACAGAACCCCAAGGAGAGGCTGAGACCGAGCTGAATCAGGGAAGGATCTGGAGAGGAAGATGGATGGGCGATGATGCCAGGCTGGCACGGGACCAGCCCGACAGGATTAAAATAAAACAAGACAAAATAAAATAGTTAAAAGTAATTACATTAAAGCGTTGAGAGTTTGAGCTCATTTTTCTACCTTTCCGTTTCGAAGAATTTTGAATTTACTGAGGAGTTGCAAAGATAGAGCTTCCTACGTGTCCCTCAGCCATGGGCCATTTGTCACTTCTCCAGGGATCCTTGGTAAAATATCATGAGCTAAACCGCAGACTTTGAGGCTCCCCAGTGTCCACTTGCTCTGTTTTCTGTTCCAGCGTCCAGGACCCTACACATTGTTACACTTTGTGACTTCTTGGTCCTCCAGTCTATGACAGCTCCTCCATCTCTGATCTTCCTTTGTGTCCTGTGACTGTGACACGTTTGAAGAGTCCTGGCCAGTTGTGTTGTCAGACTTCCCTCCTTCTGAGTTAGCACTTAGTGCCCTCTGTCTGGACCACAGTTGTGGCCTTGGAGAGAGCAGCGCAGAGGCAGAGGGGAGGGCCTCGCACCACCCCATGTCAGGGCACGTGCGAGACGGACACGACCCCTCCCTGGGAGGTGACCTCTTCTCCTGGTCCAGTGCATGCACATTTCTGCATTGCCAAGTGAGCTTTTCCTTGTCCATGTGTTTGTTAGACGCGCATCACTAAGTCCTGCCCACACTCAAGGGGAGGAAAATAAAACTTCACCCTCTGGAAAGGGGGGAGTTTCCAAGAAGTTGTGAGGCGTGTTAACTACATCCCCATAATTAAGGAATGTGGCTCACACCAAGCTTTTGATCATTGTTACAGTACTGGCACTGCGGTTGCCCTTTCTTTCAGCAGGAAGGTGACTGCCCTGCTGAGGGGGAGAGACCTGTAACTAGAGTCCTGGATACGTTGCTTTACCAAGACCAACGGAGACTCCAGTTAGGCGGAGCAGGCTCAGCATGCTCAACTGTACCCCTAAAGTGACAGGAAAGGAATACAAACCTTATTAACTGGTAGGGGACAGAAATAACTAGGGATAAGCTCTCTTCACACATTGGGTAAGTGACTCAGCAGAGCAGATCCAGACACGGAGCGTCCACTCCCCTGCCATCTTCTGGGAGGCGCCTGCAGGTGCCAGCGGGGCCCATTGCTCATGGCAGGGCAGCTGGAGCTTCTGCCTGGTGTGGGGGGGGGTGTCTCTGGCTTCCCAGTTTCCTGTCTGCCTCTGTGTGGCCTGTGACCACTGAGGCACGATGCTGTATAGGAAGTGTTAGTTTACCCTGGTGGCTTACCCACAGGAATTTAGTGTCTCAGCATTCTGAAGGCCAGAAGTCCAAGACAGAGACGGGAGCAGGACGTGCTCCCTCCGAAGACCCAAGGAACCATTTCTCCAAACCCTCTCTCCTTCCTTCCGTTAGTTCCTTGGTTTGTGGCAGTGAAACGCCAACCTTCCTGTGGTGTTCTCCTGGAAATACGTATCTATGTGCAATTTCTCCTCTTTATAAAGACACAAGTTATGTCACAAGTTATGTCAGTTAGTTAGGGCCCATCCTATTAACTTCATCTTAACTCAAGACATTTGTAACAATCTCCAAATCCAGTTGCATTCCAGGAGACTGGGGGTTGGGGTTTTAAGTTATGCATTTGGGGGGCATCGCCTTTCAACCTATAAGTAGATGAGAAGTTTACTTGCTGGAGGAACAGAGTCCCCACTAGGTCAGAGGTAGTAGACTAAGCAAGGGCTGGGGGGAGATGTGGGGCCAGGAAGACAGATTATATGGAAGAAAGCCAGACTCCGGATCTCTGGGACCTTCAGCCCCCTCTCCCCACTCTGTTTTCACAGGGAAAGTGGCCAGCCCCACCCTGCCCTCATTAGGGGAAATGTGTGGAGGACTCTTTGGAGAAAGTTAAAAATTCCCAAAGAAAGTATCACCAGATGTGGGCGTCTGCTCGTTCCTTTCTTGACTCTGGATCTCACTGCACCAGCCTACAAGCCCTCCCCCACTCCCACCTGCCCACATCAGTGCTTTACTGTCCCCCTCCGAAATGCGAATGGACACCAGATGCCATGGAGAAAGTCTCTACACGAAAGGCAGAGACACAAATGAGCAAAATCAGAAAGTGGAAGAAAAAAATAACAAGGGGGCTAAAGAAGCAAAAAACAATACTTCCTTTGATCAGAGATCGCATCTTTAGAAAAAAGAACAATGTGATATTAAAAGAGAATTGCTAAGTATTGGCCAAGAGGGAAAGGAGAATATAAATATTTTCAGACGTGGAAGCAAGATTGATGATCTATCCATCTGTCACCTGCCTGCCTGTTCATTCCTTCATCATCTCTCGACCCACCTAGTCTGTTCATCTGTCATCTAATTACCCATTCTAGCTTTTCCCTGAACTCATTTTTTGAAAACTTCTGGATCACGCATTTCCATAAAACAACAGGGAAAACTAGACAGCATGAAGTTCTGGAAACAGAGAACCGAACGCAAGAACAGAGATGAGGAAGGCTCAAACGTCTCTAAGAAAACAAGCTACTGAATTTGAACGCCGAAAAACATTTTGTTTTTTTAAATTAAATCATGGTTGTGTACATAAATGCAATCATGGGGTACAATGTGCTCGTTTTATACACAATTTGAAATATTTTCATCGAACTGGTTAATATAGCTTTCATGGCATTTTCTTAGTTATGGTGTTCAGACGTTTATATTCCACATTTAGTAAACTTCACCTGTACCCTTGTGAGATGCACCGTAAGTGTGGACTCACCAATTACTCTCTCTCCGCTCATCCTCCCCCCTCCCCTCCCCTCCCTTGCCCCTTGCCCCATATTCTTGTGCTGTAATTGGGTTATAGCTTTCATATGTAAGCTATAAATTAGTTGCATAGTAGGGCTGAGTACATTGGATACTTTTTCTTCCATTCTTGAGATACTTTGCTAAGAAGAATATGTTCCAGCTCCATCCATGTAAACATGAAAGAGTAAAGTCTCCATCTTTCTTTAAGGTTGTGTAATATTCCATGGTATACATGTACCACAATTTATTAATCTATTCATGGGTCAATGGGCACTCAGGCTTCTTCCATGACTTATCAATTATGAATTGGGCTGTAATGAACATTCTGGTATAGATGTCTAAAAGGAAATTTTAGATGAACATTTTCCCCAGTTAGCAAAGGTCACTGATGAGCATGATGATATATGTGAATCATTTGAAGAATATACAGCTTTCATAGATTTGTTAACTGGAGAATACAAGGAAAGGTTCATTGACTGAGAATCATACTGAAATTAGCATTTCAGTTCACCTAGTTGTTATTACTAAAGCACCTAAAGAACTACAGATGGGATTGAGCTCTCAGTGGATAGCATTTCAAAGTTAGTGTTTGATGCCAAGACAGACCCAACTGAAACATGGAAAAATGCAACAGAATGCCCACCCCTTCAGCAACATACCCCCAAAAGAGCTTTCTTGCTTTTCAGTCACTTATTGCTGTGAATCTGTATTCTCCTACCTAGTCCAAATTAAGACACCTGTAAGGTCTCAAATGACTGATACTCATTTAGAGGATCCACAGGCAAAACAAAGTCATTAAAATGTTAATTAACTTTAAAACACAGAAATAGTTTTCATTTCTTGAAATTGAGTACATAGTAGTTAGATTTTTATAAAATGATATATATTTTAAGAATATCTAATAGAAGTTTCTCAAATGAGGCCTTATTTGATTACAGCTAAATCAATACAGCCTTCCAACATGACGAGGCTTCCTCCCCCACTGTGAGGAGGCCTTCTCTTACTGTCCCAAGATGAGACTGAAAACCCACCTAGGAAGCAGCAGCGGAGAGAAAAGAGGCAGGCACAGTAGGAAGACTCATTCCTCATCCCCAAGGTCTCTTTGCTTGGATTTGAAAAAAGAAAGTTGACTCCTTTTGCCAATCCTGTGGGAAGAGACTCTCCTCAGCTGAACACACCAAGGTCTCTGTTTACCAGACATTTTCATGGGTTCTTTCCTCCTTTCTGGGCTGCTCAAGGGAGTGGCAGCTGTGGTCACTCTGGCCCTGCTGTTCCTTGGGGTTTTGTTGTAGTTTGAACTGTGTTGACAGTCAGATAAACATTTCCATCCTTGGGCATCTCCTGCTGGGCTGGAGGGGAAGGTGCTTAATGGTGGTGGAACTGCTGATGTCACTAGATTCAATGTTCTCATTTTACATGCAAAGAAATGGAAGTCTAGAGAATTAAAGAACATGTTCAAATCAGAGGGAAGTGAGACACAGGAGCAGAATTCAGGGTTTAAGTCCTAGACTCTTTTTTTCTTTTTTAGTACACCTTGCAGTTTTTTTTTGAATAAGACTGATGTTTACTGAGCATATACTATGAGTCGTGCATTGTATTAATACCTTCATGGATATCATCTAATTCTCTCAATGATTCTGTGAGGTAGGAACATCATTACTTCGATTTCTTCAGATGAGAAATTGAAGGTCAGAAAGAATAATTTTCTCAAGGTTGCATAACGAGGATGTTGAGGTGTCAGAATCTGAATCCAGGTCTGTCTGACACCAAGTATCTGTCCGAGTGTAAGGAATCCCTTTACAATTTATTACAATAACTCTGACACCCTCAACAGAAGTTCTGTTTTTAACATCTACTATTTGAGTGGATACATAATGAACTCTCATACCTTTAAGTGAACTTATATTGGGGTGGTGCCTGTGGCTCAACAGACTAAGGCACCGGTCCTATATGCTGGAGGTGGCGGGTTCAAACCTAGCCCCGGCCAAAAGCTGCAAAAAAAAAAAAAAAAAAAAAAAGGGAAAGTGAACTTGTCTTTTAGTTATCAGGATCTACAAATGCTATGGAAAACATACTTTTGGAAAATAGTGGTATGCGATCCTACAAGCATGCTGGGAACAAGGTTTAGAACTCATCAGTGGGATGGAGGAGGTAGTAGGTGAGGTGAGGGAGGTGGTGGCTTGGGAGGTACATACAGTGAGAGACTCAGTTCATCAGAGTGAATTTTTATTTTATTTTATTTTTTATTAAATCATAACTGCATTTATGGGGTACAATGTGCTGATTTTATATACAATATGGAATGCTTACATCAAACTGGTTAACATATCCTTCGCGTCATTTAATTATCTGTTGTGTTAAGGCATTTATACTCTACTCTTAATAGACTGAATTTTTAGAGCTTCTCAGGTTTTAGATATAACCAGACCCCTCAGCCTACAGTGTGAATCAAGCCACATACTTGACTGGCTCATTACTTCCACCTCCATAGCTCATGGCGTTAGGCTCCCCATTCCGACCCCTGGCAACATGCTCTACTCTCGCTGGTACTTCTGGGACGCGCTGAGGCATCACCTGTCAACAGCTCGTACCTGTGACTGGGCCCTAGACACTGTGGGTCTTGCTGTTGTCCCTGTGCTACTGTTCTGCTCAGTGCCCCTGTGCTCCATGTGTTTCTCTGCTAGAGGGAGGGGGTCTGTGGCCAAGTGAGAGGTGGGTGGGAGAGGTGGGATGAGGAGGCCTCAGTCTTCTAAGAGGGATTTGTGAGAAGAGGTTTGACAGAGGGGCTGCTTGAGCACCAATGTATTTCAGAGCTTAGAGAAGTAGCTTTTGTAATTTTTAATGGAGTATAATTTATATTTAACAAATGCATGGATCTTTAATGTTTAGTTGAACGCTTTTTGATAATCGTGTATGCCATGTGATCAAAAAAGATACAGAACATCATAGAAATTTCTCTTATCTTCCTTTAGAGTCAGTTCCCTCGTTCCCCAGAGGCAACCACTTTCTAATTTTTATCGTGTTAGATTAGTTTTTTTTTAACTTTATCTAAATGAAGTCATACCATATGTACACTTTTCTGTCTGGTTTCTTTCACTTAAAAGAATGTTGTCAAGATTCACTCGAGTTGTTCTATGTTTCAGAAGTTTATTCTTTATATATACTGTTAAATTGTATCTTGTTGCATAGATGTGCCACAATTAGTTTTTCTCTTCTTCTATATTTGGATATTTAAATGATTTCCACTTTTTGACCATAGTGAATAAAGCTGCAAGTAACGTTCTCACACTAGTCTTTTTGTGGAAACATGCTTTTGTTTCTATTTTGCAAATACCTAGTAGTGAAATTGCTGGATTATAGAGTAGATGTCCATTTAACTTTGTAAGAAACAGCCAGTTCTCCAAAGTGGTTGTACTATCCTATGCATACATCAAGCAATATATGAGAGTTTTGCTTGCTCCATACTGTCTTTAACATTTGGCATCGCCAGTGATTTTCATTTTAATCCTGCTAGTAGGTATAAAATTATGACTTTAACTTGCACTTTCATGATGCTATTTGCCACCTTTTCATGTTTAATTGGTCATTTTTACATCTTACTTGTGATATGTCTTTTTAAGTCTTTTGGCTATTTTTTGATACATTAAGACTTTTTTTAATTAATAGGTATTCTTTATATATGGTAGATACATATCCTTTGTCAGATTTTGCATTTTAAGTATTCTTCCTAGTCTGCGGATTGCCAGTTCAATTTCTTAAAGATATCTTTTGATTGTTTTTATTTTGAAAATGCTCCAGTTACTATAGTTGGTTGCATAACAAACTATTCCAAAATGATTTTGGCTTGAAATAATGACAATATTTATTTTGCTCATAAATCTATAACTTTCGTAGGGCTCAAAGGAGTTGCTTGTTTATGTGCCCTTTGTTGTTATCTAGGGTAGCTTAAAGGCTGGGGGATGAATTCATCCGAAGGCACATGCTTGGCAGTTGATTCTGTTGGCATAGACCTTAGGTGGAGCCTTTGGCAGGGTTGGAGCGGTTTCAAGTTCACCCTTCGCTCCAGAGAAGAGTTAATAAACTACTTCTTGGTAGGGAAGTGGTAAAGTTCTGGAAGAGCATGTGGAACTGGAAATATTGGAAAATATAATCTGCTTCAGGCTAATGATAGTGAGTGTATCAGATTATTTTTTATTGGTTAATGCTTTTTGCAACCCACCTAAAAGATCTTTACCTAGCTTCATATTGCAAAGGTATTCTTCTATTTTATTTTCTGGAAGCTATAAATCTAGTTTTTGTATTTAGGCCTGTGAGTCATCTTTCTTGAATTAATTGTTGTATAGAAGTGAGGTAAGTATTACGGTGGTGGTTCTTCTTCTTTTTTTAAAACATAGACATGCATCTTGCCCAGCACCTTTGTTAGGAAGATTTTCCTTTATAACAAAAGTTGAAATCAACAGATCATATAGGTATGGGATTTATGAGTTCTCTACCATGATCTATTTGTCTATTTTTGTATTAATATCATACTATAGCTTTATGAAAAAGCTTGAAATCATGCCATATGCATGTAAATCCTCCAATTTTGTTATTTTTTCCCAATTGTTTGTGATATTCTATGTCCAAATAACTTTTAGACTCAGCTTGCAACTTTTTCAAAAAGGTCTGGTAAAATTTAGATTGTGATGGCATTGAATGCACAGGTCCATTTAAAGAGAATGGACATTTAACAATGTTTTGTCTTCTAATTCAGGAGTATGATATACCTCTACAATTATTTACTGCTTAATTTCTCTCTGTAAGCATTTTTTTGCCCTATATACTTCTTCTTCTTCTTTTTTTTTTTTTTTTTGAGACAGAGTCTCAAGCTGTCACCCTTGGTAGAGTGCGTGGCATCACAGCTCACAGCAACCTCAAATCTTGGGCTCAAGTGATTCTCTTGCCTCAGCCTCCCAAGTGGCTGGGACTACAGGTGTCCACCACAACGCCTGGCTATTTTTTTTCTTTTTTTGTTACAGTTGTCATTATTCTTTTAGCTGTCCTGGGCCAGCTTCGAACCCGCCAGCTTTGGTGTACATGGCCAGTATCCTACCCACTGAGCTATGTGAGCAGCCAACTTTTTTTTTTTTTTTGCAGTTTTTGGCCGGGGCTGGGTTTGAACCTGCCATCTCTAGAGTATGAGGCCGGTGCCCTATTCTTCTGAGCCACAGGCGCTGCCCATGTCGCCAACTTTTTAATAGATTTGTTTGTAAATATTAAATATTTTTGATGATATTGTAAATGAGATTTAAGAATTATTTTCCAATTGTTCATTGGTAGTACATAGAAATTAAATTCTTTTTTGTATATTTGACTAGCTAAATCAATTCCACAGTGCTTTCTACATGTGTAATCATATCGTATATGAATAATAATGTTTTTTTCTTTTCTAATATTTGTGTTTTACATTTATTTATTTTCTTATTTTATTTTTATTTATTTATTTTTTAATCTTTAGAGATAGGTTCCTACTCTTTTGCCCAGGCTGGAGTAGAGTGGTGTGATCATAGCCCTTTGTAACCTTGAACTCCTGGTCTCAAATGATCCTCCTGCCTCAGCCTCCTGAGTAGCTGAGACTATAGTGATGCTCCACATGCCTAGCTAATTTTTTGTGAAGATGGGGTCTTGCTATATTGCCCAGGCTATTTTCCAACTCTTGGCTTCAAGTGATTCTTCCACTTGGGCTTCCCAAAGTTCTGTAATTACAGGTATTAGCTACCATGCTTGGCCATCTATCTATCTATCTATCTTGTCTATCATCTGTATCTGTCTCCCTTCCTCTCTTCCTCCTTTCCTTTTGTACTTGCTTTATTGCACTGGCTAGGATTTCTAGTATAATGCTGAACAACAGTTGTCTGAGTGGATATTGTTTCCTAGCACTACATGTGTATCTTAGGGGAAAAGTTTTAATGTTCTGTCATTAAGTATGATATTAACATTAGCGTTCTTGTAGATTCCCATTCAGAGACTAGAAAGTTTTCTTTCTTCTTAGTTTATTGAGAGTATTTTTTTCTATAATGAATGTTGGATTTTGACAACCATTTTTTCAGTATTTAATGAGATGATTGTGTAATATTTATTTACTTTTTATTTCAAAATATTAAGGAGTTACAAAAATTTTTGTTACATTGATAGTATGTTAATAATGCTTAAGTCAGGGCTATTTGGGTGTATCCATCACCCAAATATTGTTCATTGTACCTGTTAGGTTAGGTTTTTATCTCTCCCTTCCTCCCTTCTCCCCATATTGATTTGCTTATGACTTTTACATTTCCTCTTGCCTGTGTGCACTCATAGATCAGTTCCAAATTGTTAAAGAGTACACGTGATATTTGTTTTTCCATTCCTGAGATGCTTTACTTAGGACAATGGTCTCCAGTTCCATCCAAATTGCTATGAAAGACATTAATTCATTCCTTTTTATGGCTGGCTAGTATTCTGTGGTATGTGTATACACCATGTTTTGTTAATTCACTGGTGAATTGATGTTCTTTTAGGTTGATTCCACATCTTTGCAATTGTTAATTGTGTTGCAATAACCATAAAAGGGGAGTCTTTTTGCTAAAATGACTTCTTTTCCTTGGGGTAGATGCCCAGTAGGGGGGTTACTGGGTCAAATAATAAGTCTGTATTTATTTCTTTGAGGAATCTCCATACTGTTTTCCATAGAAGTTTTACTGATTTGTAGTTTCACCAACAATTTATAAGCATTCATTTCTCTTTGCATCCATTCCAGCATCTGTAAATCACTTTGAGCAGTACAAACTTTTTAACAAGGTTGATTCTACTGATCCATGACCATGATAAGTATAGGTTTTCCCATTTGTTTGTGTCATCTGAGATTTTTTTCATCAGCGTTTTGTAGTTCTCTTTGTAGACATCTTTATCTCTTTGGTTAAGTATAATTCTAAGTATTTTATCTTCTTTGTAGTTGTTATGAATGGTATTGAGTTTTTGATTTGACTTGTAGCTTGACTGTTATAGGTATATAGGAATGCTACTGATTTGTGCACTTGATTTTGTAACCTGAGATCTTGCTGAATCTATTTACAAGTTCCAGGAGTCTCTTGGTGGAGTCTTTGGGATTTTCTAGATAGAAGATCATATCATCAGTGAAAAGTGATAGTTTGACCTCTTCTTTCCTAATTTGCATGCCTTCCTTTTTTTCTCTTGCCTGATCACTCTGGCTAGGACTTCCAGTACTATGTTATATAGCAGTGGTGACAGTAAGCATCCTTGTCTTGTTCCAGTTCTTTGGGGGAAGGCTTTCAACTTTTTCCCATTCAGTATGATATTGGCTGTGGGTTTGTTATATATGGCTATTGTGATTTGGAGATATGTTCCTTCTATTCCTAGCTTGGTTTGTTTGTGACAAATTCTCTCAGTGTTTGCTTATTTGGGAAACACTTTATTTCTCTGTTGGTTATGAAACTTAGTTTTGCAGGATATAAAATTCTAGGCTGACAGTTGTTCTCTTTAAGATGACTGAATAGAGGTTCCCAATCCCTTCTGGCTTGCCAGGTGTCTGCTGAGATGTATTCAGTTAGCCTAGTGAGTTTTCCTATGTATTAACAGGTTAGTTGTTGCTTTTGCCTTGCTGCTTGAAGAATTTTCTCTTGTATTTTGACTTTGGCCAGGTTAATTATTCTGTGTCTTAGAGATTTTCTATTTGCTATTAATCTTCCTAGTGTTCAATGCCCATCTTGTATCTGGATGTCTGGATCTCTGGCAATGTCATGGAAATTTCCTCAATAATTCTTTGAATAAAATTTCCATGCTTTTTACTCTTTTTTCTCCCTCAGGGATACCTACAGTTCATACATTAGTTCCCTTCACATGCTCCCATACTTCTCTAAGTAATTGCCCTGTCTTTTAAATTCTCTTTTCTGCCTCTTTTGACTGAGTTAGGTTAGGAGCCTCATCTTTAAGCTTTTTTACTTTCTTTTTGGTCTTGTCTTGTCGAAGCTTTCTGCTATGTTTTGAAATTACCTAAGTGATTCTTTCATTTAAAAAAGTATTCTACTATATTCTTTCTTAGGTTGTGTAGATTTTTAGTGAGTTTTTAATATTTTTCACTGATTTTCTGAAATACTTTTTGACTTCTTTCTGTTGTTCTTCAATTTTCTTTTTGATTCAACTCCTCTTAATTGCCACCCACATTTTGGATTCCATTTTCTGTCATTTTGACAATTTCCTTTTGGTTAGATCCTATTACTCTGTCTCCATTGTGATCCCTTGGGGGTGTTGAAATATTTGTCTTTTTATGTTGCCAGGGTATTTTGCTGATTTTTTTTTTGTTTGATTCCTCTTCTCTTGGCTCAGGGCTAACAGGTTTGCAGGGCACCTGTTCTCCTTTCCTGGTGCTCTCTTACTTAGTTAGAAGAAGGGGGGATCCCTAGAGTCCTATTCTGGGGGTGCCTTAGTGTCCGACTCTGGAATGTTGACTGGCAGGGAAGGGGCTGGCGCACTGAACTCCTAGAGTGCAGCTGTTTTGATTTGTCCCTATTCCCCTGTGATTGTCACAGTTTCGTTGGTGCTGGAAGATCTTTGGGTGGGTCGGTGGTTGTTTCCCAGATTGTTGCAGGAAGTTATAGCTGAGGGCTGTGTGAGACCCTTTCCGTGGAGGCTGGCATTACAGATTTTTCTGCCCATGGTCTCCCCATAGAAGTTCCAGTGGTAACTGAGGGAGGTTATCAAGTCGTGGACAGGGTGACCAGGCTGTGGGTGCTGGCTTAAGGTGCTGGCTTAAACCAGGTCCAGGTGTAGTGGTGAGTCAAGGCTATGAGATCCCTGGCAGAGTTTTAATCCTCAGCATAGTTTTGTTGTGCCAGCGGTAGAGGTGGAATGGAATAGAGGTCAGACATGGGATTTTGGGGTCTAGGCATAGTGCTAGAATCTCAGAGGTAGTGTTGCAGCTTGGTGGGAGCTTTGAAGGCACCCGAGGGGTGGAGCCTCGGGCCCAGGGACAGTGAGAATTTCAGAGCTGGAACTAGGGACTGTAGAGGCAGGGCTATGAAGTTGGGGGCTGTTCTGCCAGTATGGAAACTGCAGATGTCAAGTTTCATGGGCAGGGGTTGATTCCAGGGGCTGAAGGGCTGTGAGGTGGGCCAGGGCTGCTGGCTGCCAGGTGCTCCCTAGGTAATAGCCAAGTGGTACCTGTGGTATCTGAGGGGTCTCCTCTGCTTAGGTCCTGTGCTGGGGGATTACTTGGCTCCCAGTCACAGGATACAGCACAGGGGAGCCTTCACTCTGCCTGCTTCCTTCCCTGCCCAGGGGGCAACATGAAGGCTACTACTGCAGAGCTTAGTTCAGAGCAGACCTGGCATTGTGTACCTGAAAGCTCAGAATGCTCCCAGCTGCAGAAACCTAGGATTGGCAGCCACCAGGTCCCTGTTGGCTCCTGCTCTATGGTGCAATGTCTTTGACAGACTCTGAGCAGTGTCCTGATTAGTCCAGAGGTTTGTGGTCATGGAGGGAATCCCCTCACAACTTGGGCTGTAGAATCTGTGGACGGAGCACAGAGTCCTAGGGCTCTGTCCTCCTGCCTTTGCCCATGTGTAAATGCCTCCCACAGACCCTTTCAATCTCGCTGAATGAATCACTCCATCACCTTCCCCATCACCATAAGCGTCCCATGTTGTTTCTTTGGGGCTTTACAATGTTCTTTCCAAGGAAAGCTGTATGTAGTTAGACATTTGCCTCCAACTTTTGATCCCTTCCTTGACAGTGGTGTGGGCAAGTTGCTTCTAGTCCACGTTTCTTCCTGAGTAATTTTTCTTCTTTAATTACGATGAATGATGTTCATAAATTAAACCAATCTTGCATTCATGGTATATACTTTACTTAGTAATGATCTATTATCTTTTATATATATATATATCACTAAATTTGTTTTATAAATATTTGATTAAGGATTTTCTCATCTATGTTTATAAAGGATATTTGTAATTTTTTTCTTATAATGACTCTGTCAGTTTTATTATCAGAGTTAAGATGAGTCTTACATAACAGCTGAGGAACTATTCTCTTCTGCGACTTTTTGAAAGTGCTTGTCTAAGATTGGTACCAATTCTTCCTTAATGTTTATGTAATTCATTGGTGAAGCCATTTAGGCCTTGAGATGTATTTATAGATAAATATTTTATTATGGATTAAATTTCTTTTTTTTTTTTTTTTTTTTTGAGACAGAGCCTCAAGCTGTCACCCTGGGTAGAGTGCCGTGGCATCACAGCTCACAGCAACCTCCACTTCCTGGGCTCAAGCGAGTCTCCTGCTTCTGCCTCCCAAGTAGCTGGGACTACAGGAGCCCGCCACAATGCCCAGCCATTTTTTGGTTGCAGCCGTCATTGTTGTTCGGCGGGCCCGGGCTGGATTCGAACCTGCCAGCTCAGGTGTACGTGGCTGGCACCTTAGCCCGCTGAGCCTGGATTAAATTTCTTAATAGACATTTGATCATTTAGATTTTTTATTTCTCCTTCAGTTCTGGTAAGTTTAATTCTCAAGGAATTTTTCCTCTTTAAATAAGTCAATATTTTGGCATCCATTTGTTTATGACATCCCCTTATTATTCTTTTAATATGTTTATCGTTTATAGTGATATTTGTTTTCTAACTCTTGTTTTGGGTAATTTCTATTTTTTCTCTTGATAAGTTTTATTAAGTTTTTCAAATATTCAACTTTTGACTTTTTAATTATTTTGCTTGTTCATTTTCTGTTTTATTTACTTATACTTGCTTTCTTATACTTAATGTTGGTTTGAATTTGTTCTTTTTTCCTTACCTTTTAAGGTAGAAATTCAGGTCTTTGATTTAGTTCTCTTTCTCTCTCTCTTTTTTTTTTCTAACGTGGACATTTAAAACTCTAAATTTTCCTCTAAGCTTTATCTGCATTCCACAAATTTTGTTATGTTGTACTTCTTTTTCATTCTTTAAGTAGAGATATTTTCTAATTTTCCTTTTAATTTCTTCTTTTCTTATGGTTTATGTAGAAGTAACTATTTCAATTTTAAAATATTTTTAGCACTATTGTACACAGCTATGATTTAATAATAAAGACAATAAAAAAAGATTTTCTGGATATCTTGCTGTAATTGATACCTAATTTTATTCTATTATAGTCAGAAAATTTTATTTTTATATGATTTTGAGCCATAGATTTTTTTTCATATTTGATTTATATCCCAGTATGTTGATGGTGTTTTAGGTGTAATTCAAATTGATGAATATTTGCATGTTTTGGGTGTAGTGTTTTATGTCAGTTATGTCAAATTGGTTAAAAATAGTGTTCAACCCTTAAATTCCTACTGATTTTTTGGGTCTATTTGTTGTGTCAATTGCCGAGAGAATAGTATTAAAATCTCCAACTAGGAGTATGAAATTCTCTTTTTTTCTCTTTAATCCTATCAATTTCTACTTTGTGAATTTTGAAACCTTGTTGTGAGTGCACATACATTCAGGATCATTAGGTCTTGCTGATGAGTTAACTCTTTCAAAATGATGAAATACCTTATCTTTGGTAATATTTTGTGTTTTATGATCCACTTTGTCTGATTTTAATATAGCCACCAGCTTTGTTTATTGCTTATATAGAATATCTTTTTCTAAAAATCTTTTCCTTTTGATCTATGTCTTCATCTTCACGTTACTTTGATTTATTTTTAATCAATTGATTAATTAATTAAGTAATTAATTTTTTGAGTAAGAGTCTCACTTTGTGAACTTTGGTAGAGTGCTGTAGTGTCACAGCTCACGGCAACTTCAAACTCTTGAGCTTCAGCAATCTTCTTGCTTCAGCCTCCCAAGTAGCTAGGACTATGGGTTTGTGCTAGTATACCTGTCTAGTTTTTCCATTTTTAGTAGAGATGGGGTCTTGCTCTTGCTCAGGCTGGTCTGGAATTCCTCAAGCAATCCACCAGCCTCAGCATCCCAGAGTGCTAGGATTACAGGTGTGAGCCCCCACACCTAGGACCACATATATTACTTTTAAATAGCATACAGGTAAGTCTTACTTTTTTACTTAGTTTGACAATTTCTGAATTATAGTTGGTATGTTTAATCTATTTACATTTAATGTAATTACATTTGTGATTGGTTTTAAGTTTACCATTTTGATATTTATTATACCTATTTTTGTACCTTGCTTCCTTTTTCCCCTTCTATTCTTTTGGAGTGAATAAATTTTTTTTTTTTATTATTCTATTTTGTCCTTTCTACTGACTTTGTAGCTATACTTTTTGTGCTTGTCTAATGGTTTGCTCTTTAGAAATTAAACTGTGTATTTTAAATGAGCACAGTCTGTCTTCAAATACTTTCATACTATTTTGTGAACAATGTGAGAAACAGTATTAAAATTCTATTTTATTCCCTTTTGCCCTTTATGCTACTGTTTTTACACATTTTCCTTGTATTGATCCTGTAAACCTCATAACGTATTACTATTATTTTTCCTTTTAACAGCAGATTTTTACAGAAGTTAAAAAATACAATATGTGTGTGTATGAGACATGTCTAGGTGTGTATAGAATATCTTTGTACAGATGTTTGTAAGTATGAGACACATAGTTGTGGTTTTCTTTGTATTTAGCTAATTGGGTTCACTGAGCTTCTTGGATCTATGGGTTGATTTTGGAGGATAGTTGACTGTTACCTCAAAAAAAGAAAAAATACATTTTCCCTGTGAACACTCTGTTTTCTTTCTTAGATTCAAGTTGATTTTGCCACTGGATTCAGGAGAATTGAGGAGAGGATCAAGGCTTTCCCTTCGGCAGAGATTGGGATCTGAACACAGGTGAGATTCCAGAATTTCTTTATCGTGCACAACCTGGCTGCCAGCCTCACCTCCCTGGACTATTCTCTTTGCTCTCCAGTTTTGCTCCCAGATTTCTGTACCTTGAGCTCTTAGTCCATCCAGAGGGCCAGCCTGCCTCTTTTGTGAGATGGCTGCAGTGCGCGGGAGAGGCTGAGGGTGCCTTGGAGAGATTTCTCTCCAACCTCCTGCCCCTTGCCAGCTTCAGCCTTGACTTGGAGAAAGTCCAGAACCTCAGGTGCTCTGTCTCAGCCTCCCCCCACCTCAGCATATTACCCTGTGCACTGTATAGGAACCGTGGGAGAGGGCTGGTGGGCGGCGCCGACGCACTCTTCACTTGGGGCTCCTCGGGTCCTAATGTGTCGACCCACTCACCACGCACCTCATCCCCGGCAGAGTCGTCTTTCTGTGCTCCTTCGCAGTGACGAAAGCATCGGGGCTCTCCTCTTCTGAGGCAGGAATCATGACTTCTGAAAATTAGGTAATTTTGTTTTTTTGCATTTTCAGCTTTCTGATGGGTTTTAAACAACTGTGATGTTTCAGGGTAACTGGTTCATCCCCGGGTTAGGGTGGAGCAACAGTCTGGTTTTTGGCATCCTAGCTGGAAGTGGAGCTCTGTTCCTTCTATTTGAAGTTACTTTCTATCTCTAGTACTTAGACACCTATCCACGCAGTCAGGTGGTGGAGATGTGAGTGATTCCAACTCAAACTCCCTGTTCCCTTCCTGGGCAGAAGGTTTTCTATCAGGTAAACTCATAACTTCTGGCTCCTTCTCTCACAAGGAGTTGGCCCCCCACAAGGCTCTTCAGAACCGTAAATGGATTTCTGCTGTCTCCACCCCATCAGCGTCAGAGAGATGCCTACGTGTTGCTGTTTAAGGCACAGCCGACCTCCCCCCTCCAGGTACCCGATGCATCTCGTGTTACACAAGTTTTCAGGTCAGTGACATCCAGGCCGTTAGAAGTGGGAGAGCTTCCAGGGTGGGAGTGGGGGTAGGAAATACCCGCCTATGGACATTTATTGGTGTCTACTTTGAGCCAGATTTTATCACAGCTGATGTTATGGTCACCCCTTGAGATCAATATTCTCCTTGAGTACAAGGAAGCTGAGGCTCTGAGAGGAGATACAACCTGCCAAGGGTAAGTGGCAGAGCTCTGATTTAAACTTAGTCCTGACTCACTTCAAAACCCTGGTTTAAAAAACATATTTTTGTTCCCAGCAAGGAGGCAGCCCCGGCTGATGGTGGGAGCAGGTGGGCCGCTGCTTTTCAGCCTGGCCTGGGCTGACCCTGCGGGTGTTGACCACAGGGCAGAGCACTAGTGTAGGCTCTGGCTTCTGAGACTCCCAATGAAATCGTGCATTTGCTGGTAACCTCGACATTTCGCTTAATTCTTTTCTGGTTATCGGTAGTTTTCTAAAAATCTGAGTTGCCCTGAATTCTTTGTGGAAAAGGATCTCCTGTGGGACATCGAGAGAAGCTCCTCCACGGGCCTCTGTCCTGATACCTGGACTTATAGCAGAAAGGGGCAGTGGAGAGCAGCCCCCACCGGCTGCCCAGCCCCTGCCCATCCCAAACTGTACAAGCCTCCTCTCCATGCCAGAGGCCACCATGCACTCAGCCTCTTCTCCCTGCCACAGTGGCTCACGCAGGAAAAGCCAAAGTGTAATTAGTTAATAGCAGAGCTCCTCTGTTAATGGAAAGGGCATTTCAAACTTATGCAAACCGATACTGTGGGATTTGTCAGAAACCGTCAATAGGATGCAACAGGGAGGACTCACAGGTCGCTTGTCAAGTGGGAACAAAGCTTGTCTCATTTAAGCTTTGAGACCCAGAGTGGCTCTCTGGATAACTGGCCAGCTGGGACACAAGAGTACTGGGGGAAGAAGCTGGGAGCCTCTGTGGAGTATTTCCCCTCTATTTATAGCTGCGTATCAGGACTGCAGACCCAGCAGCTGTTAGCTCTGATTTCTCTCACCACAAGCCAATGAGGGAGACGCTAGTACCGTCCCCATTTTCTAGTTGAGAAAACTGAGACTCACAGAGCTAAGTGTCTTGACTGAGGTCAAATAGCCACTCAGTGGTGAGCCTGGCCTACGAGCTGGAGACTGCCTGATTTCTAGGTCTAGCTGGTTAAACCCCTTACTGCTACCTTTCTACTCAGCACTTAGGATACTGTCTAACCTGAGTTGCTAACAGGAGGTGCCACTGGGTCCTCCAAAGGCTGGGTATCACCATACCTCTTTCCTTCTCTTCCTGGGCTCACAGCCACACTACATTTTCTCAACTCCCTTGTGGCTGGATGTACCCATGTGACAGTGCTGGCCAATGTCACATGAACAGAAGTGTCTCTCTGCCACTCCCTGCCAAAATGTGATCCTCATGGCTCACTCCATGTCTGGAATGGAAATGATCCTAGGACAACCTTGAGAGCCATGTATGAAGATGGTTGACCCATAACTTAGAAGGAGCTTGGGTCCCTGATATTCCATTTGGAGAATATTGCTACTCAGCTGCCCTGTATCATACTTTATTATTGGGTTAACCCGCTTAGACATGACCAGGAAGGGGTTGGAAGGGCACAGCAGACTGGGAGATGTGGGCCTTGCTACTCCTCCCAACCACCCTGCCCAGGGTGCTTTTGTTGTCATGAGGATGGAGATGTGGGTGCTAGGCTTCAACTTTGAGTAGCTGGGAGACCTTGAACAATTTAATTTTTCTGAGCATCACTATTTTTCTGAAAATTACACTGATATTTACATCATTCTATATGATTTTAATTCACTCAACAGATTTTACTGAGTATTCACTTCATGCCTGGGATTGTTCTAGGGGCTGGAGAAAAGTGAGCCAAAAGCTCTCTGCATGTTTAGAACTCACTTTCTGGTAGTTGGGGAGGAGGGCTGGACAGTGATTAACTAATAAGCAGCCTATGTGGTGATCAGGAACATAGGGAAGTAATAAAATAGGTGAAGGGGAGTGAGAATCCCAGGACATCTGAGCAAGTTCTGAGAGGCAGGGAGTGGACCCTGCAGATGTCTGGGGTGAGGGTGGTGAGGACAAAGACCTGAGACCAGAGAGCACAGGCAAGTTGGAGGAGCTGCGAGGTGGCTGCCATGGCTGGAATGGTCAGGCCAGGGAGAGTGTGAAGATGTTGGAAACTGCATCCAGCAGAAATTCCCTGATCACACTGTAGAATCAGTTTGCAGATGGAGCCACCATTGCAGTTCTGAAAGCGTTAGGGCCCCTCCTTCCTGCGAGATGGCTTTGCAGTTGCTGGGGAAATTCTCATTGCTAAGAACAAATAAATAAACGAAAATTGAAGCAAATAAAACACAAAAATTCTCTTTATTGATAGCCACTGCCTGAAACTTCACTAAGAGCCATCGTTCTTTTAGTCCACGGCTTTGATTTTGGTATGATCCAAATCTTTCTGGCAAAGGACAACATTCTAAGCCACTGTAGTCATTAAACCTTAAAGCGAATGACTGCAAATTTGACTGAGGCTAGTGGGGGAGAAGGGAGTCAGAGATCGGGGGACATAAAGGTTGAGTGATGCCCAGAGAAAGGTGGGGGGCTGGAAGCTTCAGCCTGTCCAGAGGTCATGTTTTGAAGCTGTTATGTGTTGGAGCTCTAGGCAGGTGTCAAAGGAACTTACATCTGCAGACCTCACCAATTCTAAAAAGGGACTGCTCATCACTTACAAGTTTGCATGAAAGAGTTCTCTATAACCTCAGGAAGGGATGACCCTGGCCCTCCCACCTGGTTACCGAAGACCAGGACAAGAGAGAAACCCCACAGAGCACAGACAAAAGTCAAGGGTCCTGTCCTCTCAGTTCCCTAAATGCCCATTTTTGGCCTTCTTAGTTATGGACAACAGAAACAACTATTTCCAGATTAAAATGGATTTATTGAGTATTTAGGATCATTTGGAGTTGGGGAGAGGGGGAAGCAAGTTCAAGGTAAAGGAAACATGCCCCGACCACACTGTGGAAGCGGTTGGAAGATTAAGCTATGACTGTAGCTA
Organism: Arctocebus calabarensis; assembly: GCA_963573935.1. Taxonomy (NCBI): domain Eukaryota; kingdom Metazoa; phylum Chordata; class Mammalia; order Primates; family Lorisidae; genus Arctocebus; species Arctocebus calabarensis. The sequence continues at coordinate 40,922 of CAUYON010060294.1, forward strand.
CTGAGGACTCAGGACTGGAAACTCGTCGCTAGCCCAGCTGCTCCCAGGCCCTGGTGCTCTGTGTCAGCAAGAGGTATTCCCTGGGCAGAGCCTGGTTCCTTACATTGTCATGTCCTCCTTTGTAAGACAAAATCTTCTGTGGGTGTGTGAAAATACCCAGCTGCGTCACAGGCCTGCATTCTAACTGCAAGAGAAGCCGAGAGTTTGAGTTATACGTGTAACTGTGTTATGAAGTCTGGACAGATATCATGGGAATTTCTCCCGATATAGAAAAGATTGGCAAAGATAGGGCTAGTTTTTCCTACAGGCCATGTCTACAGAAGGCTTTATGAAGATTCAAAAGGCCTATTCGATTACCTTATCAGGACCCTGTAAAGATTGATGCCCACAGGGTCGCCTCTGCCTTGGTCCCCAGCAGTGGCAGCATCAACTGGGGCTTGGAAGAGAGGTGGTGGGTGGGGCTCAATTTCCAGGGAAGTTGCCCAAGGCAAGCTATGTCTGCTGGGTCTTTTGGACAGTACCACACCCTGCAAAGAGAACAAGGCCTTCATGGGAAATGATGGAGAATGCAAACAAACAAAAAAATATCATCTGAGTTTGGTTTGTGTGGAAATTTAATTGCTGAGTTATCCTGATGCTTGCATATACTCACAGCTTAGAAAAGTGAAGAATTCTTTCTGACAAAGTTCTGGGAAACAGAAGCTCGTAAGTGCTGAGAGGAATCAAGGAATGTTTTCCATTTATTCTGAACTGGACACCAAACAGATGTTCCTCTTTCTGTGCTCACTTAGAAGCCCTCTTCCTTTACTGGGTGAATAAACTTCAGGTTTGAAGAGATGATGTCCATTTTCATCTTCTCATCTGGCTTGATACCATTCAGAAATTATTAATGAATTTTAATACATTGGAACCTTTATCTTATTTTTTTGGAGACAGAGTCTCACTCTGTCGTCCGGGATAGAGTACCATGGCATCATAGCTCACAGCAACCTCAAACTCTTGGGCTCAAGAGATCCTCGTGTCTTAGTCTTCCTAGTAGCTGGGACTATAGGAGTCTGCCAGAACTCCCAGCTAGTTTTTCTATTTTTAGTAGAGATGGAGTCTCACTTTCACTCCGCCTGGTCTCAAATTCCTGAACTCAAGCGATCCACCCTCCTTGCTACCCAGAGTGCTAGGATTATGGGTGTGAGCCACCGCACCCCATCTGGAACCCTTATCTTAAACCACCATGCACGAGTCAGAACTCCACTATGATGTCTCGATGCCTCGGTAATGAACTCCCCAGGCAGCTTAGACACAGATGGACTTTGATGTTCCCCAAATCACTTTCTCATGAAGGGCAAGGTTCTTTTGGCAGGGTGGGGCCTGGTTAAAAAGGAGAACTTTGTTTCCTGCTTCAAAACAAGCCTCCAGTCTCAGGCAGGCCCCTGCTGTATCTCCAGGGTTCTTCTCACCGCCATGGCCTGCCCTCTCCCTGACAAGCTGTCCTTCTTGGCAGGCCAGGGGCCTCCTCCTCTGTGACACTTTCTCTTCATGACATGCACCTTGTTGATAGCTCATGTCCTTTTTGTGAGGTGGGGTGCAGAACAGAGTGGCTTTAGAGGTTCTGAAGGGTGTTTAGGGTCTGACTTTTGGGCTGCAGCACTCTTGAAAAACCTCATTCCTTGAAGATAGCACTTTGACTTACTTGCTCCCTACGCTTGTCTTGTTTTTAACTTCCTTGCTAAGTTTCTGCTCTCTATCAACATATAACCCCCTTTTTCTACTTCAGTAACCTCAGTGGTGGCTCTCACCATGTTAAACAACAGTCTGATTTGGCATGGAAAAAAGCAGTCAATTGTTTCCTTTAAATCTTAATGTTTTAGGCCCTGGGAACATTTGAAATAACTATTTAATGAGAAGACTTCTGGTGAAGCATAGGTAAGATCTTAAAGGCTCTAATTGCTCCCCAGAGAAAGCTGTCAGGGTTAAGTAACCTCATTCAATTTGTGTACACAGAGCAGGAAGAGAAAAACAAGGCAGAAGTGAGGCACAGAGGCCATGGGGCACATGTCACAGAGATTTCTCGCACCTGGAAATATTTCTGGAGTCTTGCATCGTGCTGTCTGCAGTGGGTACCTGCTAGCTGACCGCTCTGCCCCCAGATGATCAAACAAATGACTTACTTTTTCCTGGGGCTAGTTGCCTTCTAATTTGGAACCCAAATTATAGTTTTTTGTTCTCTTTCATTTAAATACAAAACAAAACAAAAGAAAACCCCAAACTCCATTTTCCCTTCTAACTCCCCCTTGAACTTTTGATTTGTGCATCGTTCCTTGGCTTATTCACTCCACAAGTATTCGCCAGCTGCCTCCTGGGTTCCAGGCACTGTCCTAGGCATTTGAGATGTGCCCTGTAATTTATTCATTGTTGGCTTAGTAGCAGTGAGATGAATTTGTGCACAAGGGTCAAGAGAACAGAGGCACACCAGGTCTGCTGGTGGGGGTTATCTCCTAAGCCAGTGTCCCCACCTTCAAGTTCAGGCTATGCATGGTAGAACAAGGGAGTTCTGCCATCTAATAATAGTGTTCACTGTGCACCCAAGTGACATTGAGGGTGAGGCACTTTGGAAATTGGGCTACAAATGACTTCTTATTTAATTGAAACAGTCCTTTGTGTGGGCTGTCCTCCTTCCAGCCCACTGAGACTTTGGGACCCCTGAGGTGCCCCAGTTACTGTGCTGCCTTGTTGCCAATGGCTGTGCTCTCTGTGGCCATTACACAGGCCCAAGTGGGTTTGGGAGCTATCCCCTTAGAATTAAGTAAGAAAAGTGGAGGTAAGAGCAGGGCACGCTGTAGCCCAGGCAACTCAGCCTTCTATTGATGTGGCTGAGACCTAAATTGGGAAGTATTTGGTTGATGGTGAGGGCAGATAAACGTTACGGATTTGATGTAATCCTAGACCTCAGACTTGAAACTAAGCTTGACCCTTCCCTTTGACCACTTTTATGCAATACTGCTGGACATGTAGTAACAAGGAAGGAAACAGAGGAAGGCTATTGGTGCAGCCACATGTCAAGTCTGGGAGAGAATGAGAGCAGGAGCAAGGCAGGAGGTATGCATCGAGTTGGGCATTGAAACAAGAAAATCCTTCAAGTTAGAGCTAGTGAGGGGGCCGATATTCTATGATCGAATCGGCAGAGCAGGTAATGTCATCTGGCTATTTAGAAATCCAATATAACCATTTAGCCTGAAATTCAATTTATGATAATTACAAATTATACTCATGTGTCTTCATAAACCTAAGTGTTGAGGAAGGCAGAGTAGTTATCACTATCGTCATTTCATGTGGGGAAACTAAGGCATGAGAAGTTTATTAGACATGCTCAGGGTTGTACAACTTGAGGTCGAATTTTGCATTAAGTATAGTGTTTGTATCTGTTTTTTTTTTACAATGATGACACCTTGAATTTATTGTACATTTGCATTTTTGTCTCACTAGACCAGTCTGACCGCCCTGCAGGAGGCAGAATGGGTGAGAAAACTGAGAAAGACCGACAATGGACTGGAACGCGTGTTTCTTGAGCACTTGCCATGTGCTTTGTGATTTATGTACGGGGTCTCAGAAAACGCAGTCTTTTAAAGGTTGGTATCCTTTACCCCTATTTTGGAGATGGAGAGGCTGAGTTGTGGGGAGGTAGGAAATATGCTAAGGCTATCAGCTAGTGTATGGTAGACTTGAAGTCCAGACCCAGGAGTATCAGCCCAAAGCCCACAGTGCTCCATAAAGCAGAACCAGAGCCCTCCAGCCAGCGGGGGCAGAGTTAGCATCAGAACTCCATTTCTCCACTCTTAACGTTCCCACCAGACTAAGCCGCTTGCACAACAACAGCTTCGGAGTCAATAGCAGAAGTGTGGATCTGGGAGGTCTGTGTTTGGATCCAGGCTCTTTTGTGCACCAGCAGAAGATTTAGGGTAATCACTTTGTGTCTCACACTGTGGTCCAGTTGCCAGGTCTGTAAAATAAGAATGAAAACTCCGCTTGGAAGGGGTAGCGAGAGCTGTGTGAATCGTGTAACACAGCTTTCCAGGTGTGATGAGTGCTCAGTACTTGTGGCAACTGTCAGGCAGGGCAACCGTGGTCTGTACATTATGTTCCTGTCCTGGATCTTCTCACTTCCACAGGTAGGCACAGCCTCTTTGTCACCTGCCTGCGTGTGAGCATCTCCCTGGTGTCTTCCAAGGACTACAGTCAGACTGGATTAGGGCCCCACCCTAAAGGCACTATTTTAACTGACTTGCTTCTTTAAAGACCTTATTTTTGAAAGCAGTCATTAATACATTCCAAGGAACTGAGGATTGAGACTCCAACATATGGACTTTAGAGGGAATACAATTTAGTTCCTAAAACCTGATTTCTACCTACCAGATGCAGGGAGCATCCCCTACTCCGAGTTGGGATGGCAACCAAAAGTATCTACAGATATTGTCAAATGTCCTGTGGGTAAAATGGACCAGAGTGAAAACCACAGCTCTATACAGCAGAAATTTTTCTGCTCACGACATATTAGAGTTAGAGAAATTAAAACAAAATCCAAATAACACCCACGGAGTTTCTGATTTAATTTATTTTGGGGTGGGGCCCAGGCAGGGATATTCTAACTTGTATCCGGGGATGAGAACCCTCTTAGGAGTACTGAAGTGCACAACACAGAGGTTAAATTAAAAAATTTCATGATTAAAAATTTAAAACATAATTAAGATTATATTATGCGTATTCTTCTGTAACATATTCTTTAAAAATGTATTTTGGACATTTTCTTGGGCCATTGGATAATCTATAATAGAAGTTTTCATGAGTATATAGTTGAATATGCTGCAAGTCATTTAATCAAGGCCTTATTACATATTTTAGAGAGTTTAAACTGTTCTTAGCTGAAGTAATACTGCAAAAAATATTCTTGTATGCTTATCTTGTAAACAGCTTTGATGGGTAAAATTTGATAGGGAGGAAAACCTGGGTCAAAGATGTGAATATTTTGTGTAGTTTTTAATAGAATTATTGAATTACTCCTCAGAAGTGTTGTATTAATTTAAAGCTCTGTCAACAGAACATATAGTTGTTTCCAGAACAACATGGGGGTTAGGGACACTGACCCCCTCTTCTTCAGTTGAAAATTCAAGTATAACTTTTGACTTCCTAAAAACTTAGCTACTAACAGCCTATTGTTGACTGGAAGCCAGTCAACAATGTAAGAGTGAATTAACACTTCCTTTGTATGTTATATGTAAAGAGTATATGTATGAGAATGTAAAGAGTGAATTAATACTTCCTTTGAATGTTATATGTATTATCTACTGTATTCTTACAATAAAGCAAGCTAAAGAAAATGTTACTTAGAAATGTTGCAGTGTTACTTAGAAAATCATAAGGAAGAGCAAATATATTTCCAATACTGCATTATATTCATTGATACTATAAGTTTACATCATCTGTTCACAAGATGAATCCTTTCTCTGAAATAGTCGGCAACCTCAACTACAGACCTCCAACTACGGCACATATCAAGCAATGCAACTTTTTTGTGTAATGTCTTGACTTTGCTTCTTGGGAAGCATCCCTAGTGGTACTTTGTGTGGGTCCCACGATATTATTCAAGGTTTACAGCATTGCGTTAAACATGAAAATCACACGAGAGCTGGGAGGGATCTCTTTTTACTGCCATATGCCATTTACTGGAGAGATGAACTGCTCACTAGGAGATGGTTGGCATCTCATGTCTTAAAGTGAATGCTTGCAACACCTGAGCTCAGGGCAATAGCAACAGGAGGTGGTTATGAATTTATTACAGTGTGGAGAAAAGGGAACACTTCTACATTGCTGGTGGGAATGCAAACTAATACATTCCTTTTGGAAAGATATTTGGAGAATACTTAGAGATCTAAAAATAGATCTGCCATTTGATCCTATAATTCCTTTATTAGGTATATATCCAGAAGA
>CAUYON010060297.1:0-49505 GCA_963573935.1 Arctocebus calabarensis
AACAGGTAAATAATCTCTTTTTTTTTGAGACAGAGCCTCAAACTGTCACCCTGGATAGAGTGCCATGGCATCACAGCTCATAGCAACCTCCAATTTCTGGGCTCAGCCTCCAATTCCTGGGCTCTTGCCTGTGCCTCCCAAATAGCTGGGACTACAGGCCCCCACCACAATGCCCGGCCATTTTTTGGTTGCAGCCATCATTGTTGTTTAGCAGGCCTGGGCTGGATTCAAACCCGCCAGCTCAGTACATGGCTGGCGCCTTAGCCCGTTAAGCCACAAGCGCTGAGCCTAAATAATCATTATTAAGAACATAGCCCAGTGATGGGCCAAAAAACAAACTAAAACCAAACACAATAAAAAAAAAAAAGATCCCTCCAAATCTCAAGTATTAGGTCCTCTGAGTTCACAGGTAATGTGACAAGATTTCCAGGCAGCAGAAAGTCAAGTTGTGAACCAACCTGGTTCTGACCTCCTCTCCCTTGAACTATTGGTATGACTTCTGACGATTTAACAAAATCTTAGTGTTCTCATCTAAGGTGAGGACCATAAATGGGATAAAACTTGTTTCACAGGTTGGTCACGGGAATTGAATGAGTTCATGCTCATAGATCCATTAGGGGAGGACTCAGCTTCTGGGACCTCCTCCGTCAATGTAGGATTGGTGTTGAGAAAGTCACGAAAGGTCTGCATGCAGCTCTCCAAGGCTGTGATGTCCTGGGTGAGCCAGGGCCACGGCAAGGGCTGAGGAGGAGCAGTTATGGGGTGCAGCCCCAAAGGAAGATGGGACTCCTACTGCACAAATATGTGTCCTAGAAGGTCCCAGCACTGGGGGACTGTGGTAAATCACTGGGTCGGTCTTTCTCTCATCCCTTGGGGGACTTCCAGATCTCACTCCCGAATGAATGCACAGAGGAAAACAGCAGTCTCCGCACTGGGGTCAGTCATTCTGCTTTTCTAGAGAAAAGAGTAATGCATTCTGCTTCCTTCTCCTCCTCTATTACCTTAATGTGCTGGCCTGGAGGATAAATGAGATAATAAACGCAGAGCACGGAAGCGCAGTGTCTGGGTCACAGGAGGCGCTCAATAAAAGTTAATTCCCTTCCCCCACCCCTTTATAGATCAGCCCTGACTTCCCAGACTTCTCAGAACGCAGGTCCCTATGCACACACCTAAGGCTCCTTTCCATATCCCCGCATAGGAGCCTTTTACTACCCCTTAAAACCGGCCAGAATCCCGTGGAGACCAGGGAAGGAGAATGCAGCAACGTGGAGCCAGCAGGCCGGGCCCCTAGCAGAGGAAACTGTGCTGTCACTGAGCTTTGTGAACACGGACCTCATTCGTCTTCCCAGACACTGCTGCGCCATCCATTTTAAATGACATGGAAGCCGACCCGTTTATCAGGATCAGCATACTACTATATTATTATGATTATTTAGCATTTACATAACACTCTATTTGCAAAGTGCTTAATAATAATTTATTTATTACCTCATCTAACTACTCACTAATGGAAAATTCAAGGGGTTGTCCTGAGTTCACTGACCTCCACTCCGGAGACACCTTAGGCCATTTCCAACAGCTTGCCTACACGCTTGCCATAAAATATTTTAATAAGAAAACATTTGGTGTGCACGTGCACGTATATAGGCCAAATACACACACACACACACATATTTTTGGCGTTTATAATGTATCTATTGAAACAACACCCTTTTCCTTTAAAATGAATAAAAATAAGCCTTACTAGTGGTATAAAGGCATTGGAATAATATCTCTCTAGAACATATACAGAACCAACACACATTTGTGGGGCAGACAGGGAAATCACGAAAATGTGCTTTTCATGTCTCCGTTCCAGAAAGAGCTGGCTGCCCAGTTCCAAGGAGTGTGGTCAGCTGCCAGCTTCTGCCTGTGAGCCTTTCTTAGGTCCCTCTCAGGCAATGACTGCCTGACGGTGATAAAAGGGCTTGGCCATTTCTGCCCAATGTGGGACTCCTGTAAACGGTGATTTTGCTCCAGAGCTCCCCGTTGGGTTGGCTGAGACTTTTTCAGCCTGCATCCTTATTTGATCGTTTCCCTGCCAATCATGCTCCCTGCGCCTTTATCCGTCTCAGGTGTAACTCTCTGATAACTTTTTTAGTCCTGCCTTCGCCTCGGAGCCCAGCCAGCACAAACTCTGATGCTACCCCATGACATTTTAGGCAAGTGTCTTTGGACCACAGATGTTTCGCTGGCACACGGCAGGGAGGTGCCTTTGATTCTTTCAGAGGTCTGTGTACTTCTTCAATGTGATGATACCTGGGGATCCGTAATGAACTCCAATTCAGCATAAGTTCTGTGTCTTCAGCCTCCCTGCCAAGGGGTTTTGTGGTGGAGGTCTCTTTTGAGGAAAAAGTTCACTGCTTCAGAACATTTTCCTACCTACAAGGATCTGTGAAAACTCTACCTCTGTTAAAATGTGCTGTAGGTAGATGATTGTATGAATTGATGTGTGTGAAAATTGTAGCATAAGAATTTGTGTATATAAAATATTTATATTTAACATTTTACAATACACGACAATGCACATAATTAAACAAATAAGATCGTAACATAAATGATCTAATACACATGCATATGTAAAGTATCAATCCAAAACAGGGGCTCTCATAGCAGAGAGAAATAGGGAAGAGAGGTCTCACTGCGAGGTAGGAAAAGAGGACCCTGCCCTCTGAGAGGGTCCAATTTCAGGGTCTGACGGCTCCCAAAGTTCTTCTATCAAACTTTACCCAATAAGGGGAAGAAAAAATCTCAAGCAAACCACCCTGCAAGGGAACCCCTCTTTGGACAGTGCACACCTTGGAATTCTGGGGGATGCAGACCCTTTATCAGCTGCTCACACTTGTCACCTGTGGAGCTTTTTGTTTTTAAGCAAGGGATCAACAAAAGGGGCGTGTCCTCTCTCTGCATATCCCTGTCTCTTGACTTCCTTTTTTACGCTTGCTTTCTAAACAATCTTTGAAGTCTGGTCTTTACCTTTCTTTTCTGGATTCCTCAGTGGTTTGGGGCCACATGTATCTGCCACAAAATATTAGTTTTTTTGAAATTAAAGGTCGACAAGAAATTACTTCCTTCTGTAATTCAAATAACAGCTATCGTCGTAAGGCCAATGCATCAGGTTGTCAGTGGGCCCTGGCTCTGAGAGTCTCATGTGTAAATGGAAGTTTATAGTGTAAGTTCTCATTGGCTAAAATTTTAAAGCACGTTCAATAATACAATATAAATTCATAGAAGAACAATGTATGATTAATCAGGACGGGCATATGAGATGTTTGAGAAAATACCAAAAAAATCTGGCTTTCCATGCTTCTGTGTTTGCATTTCTTCCCCGCAGCCCCCATCCCTGTCTCCCATGGATCAAATAAGAAAACTTAGCAACATTTTTGGGCAAGAGATCAGGGGTGTCCAACCCGCAGCCTGCTGGGTGCACGCCGATTATTTGAGAACTGTTTGGCTCATTTGTGGTGTTAGATATTGCAAAAAGGATACATGGGCCTTTTTTTTTTTTGTCATCAGCTTTCATTAGTGTTTGTGTATTTAATGTGTGGCCCAAGACAACTTTTATTCTTCCATTTTGTGGCAGAGAAGAAAAAAGGTTGGACACCCCTGAAAAACTCCTAGTAAAAGAATATAGTAAAAGAATCTGGGGCTTACAGAGGCCAGCATGAATTGACCAAAACCAAGTCATGTCATATTCGTATCATCTACTATTCGGTAAGGAGGAAGCTTATGGAGCCTGGCGGGAATTATTATAACTGTTTCTTCGACATGGTGAACAAAATCCCTCTTGCTATGCCTTGTGATAATAGAGTACTGTGGAAGAATAATAACCTGCCAATCAAGGAGAAGGAATCACAGTGAATGAATCAACCCTCAGCATGAGGTGCTCAATTGTTTTGCCACAAGGCCCCCTGATCCTGTTCTGTCCTGTTCAAAATATTAATGACTTAGATGAAGGCAGCATGGTAGGGTGGCTATGCCCAAGACCTTCAGAGCCAGACAGAGCTGGGTCCAAATCCTGGCTCTACTTCATACTGGTTATGTGTCCTTGCATAAGTTACTTGACCTTTCTAAGTCACAATTTCCTTATGTGTAACATAGGGCCATGAACATACTTCATGTAGCTGGAGTGAGAGTAGAATGACACAGTGCTCTATGTAAAGCACAGTGTCTTTCAAAGAAATACTCCAAAAATGGTAGCACTTTGTCACACATTAACTGCATTGTCTTAGAGTAATGGTGGAAGACAAGATCAGGACCCAGAAAGGTCTCACCAGGATGGACTCAAGGAAAAAATCTTATATGATGTTCAGCAAGGACAAAAGTACTACAATTAGATCAGAACAGCAAGCTGCACAAATAAATGCCTGGTGGGGAGGCAGGGCTTATCAATAGCGCACCTGAGAGAAGACTTGGGAGCATGGTGTGACCCTTTGCCCATGAATGGGCCAATGGTGTGAGGTGGCTGCCAAAAAGCAAATGTGGTCTTAAATAGCATGAAGGTGAGTGTGTTGTCCAGAACAAAGAGGGAAATGGTGCATGGGGATGCTGCCTCTCTAAGCTAAGCTCTTTCTGAAGACCCAGAATTGGGATAGAGAGGATACATAAACTCCATCAGAGCAAAGAAAAATAAGGTCGGGATGTGTGTCCACAAACACTTGAAGAGTGGAAGAGCAGTTATGTGCCTGGTGCATAAGACCATTTGTACTGGCAAATTTCTAGCTCTTGTTTAAGGGTGCTCAGGAGCAAACAGGGGCTATAGGTAGTAGTTATGGAAAGGAAAGGTGCTATACAGTATGTGAATACGATACCTCTTGAACACTGTCCCTAAATGGAGAGGGAGGGAAAGGCCCATCACTGGAAGGGCCAGGTTGAGGCAGCAGGATTGCCTGGGGGAATTTCATAAAGTGAGTATTATGGCTCTAGAGCAGGGCTTAACCTGCAGCCTGAGCACCCCCTGAAATCACCTGCAAAATCTTATAAGCATGTAGATAAGCACATTTTTCTCTGGGGATAAGGTACATAGCCTTCTCCAGCTCCTTTATGGAACCCAAAATTCCACCTAAGAAGTTTAAGATGCACTGAGCTGGAGGATTATTTGATGTGTATTTGACATTTATTATCTGCTGTGAGGCTGGGTGGTAGGACACGGAGATGAGTACTGTCTCTGTCCTTGTAGGGGGAACCTTTGAGTTTGGTGTGCTCTTTTAAGCAAACAAGTGTAAAAATCTTCCTTATCTGTCCTATGATAGAGAATGATGTAGAGAAACAAGGAGAAGAGAATGGTACATTCTTCCTGGGAGGAGGGTGCTTCCAATCTTGAGCTTTGGAGACTGTAGGACAGGCAGTAGTGAAAGGTATTTGGGCCACTTTCACCACACTTGGGGTTCAAGTTGTCCTCATAGGCTCCCTCAGGGCTCCTCAGGGATGCAGACTTGGCAAGGTATCTCCAGACCTGACCTTTCATCTGAGACCTCGTCCCACCTGTCCAGGATGGGGCAGGATCACCAGGGTGCCCTAAAATGAGATGCTATGAAATCTATAGGAAAATGCTTTTGATCATTTTATGAAACCCCAATCACCAGCTGCGTATGCCTGTGTGCACACCCCCATTAAACTGCCAACCTGCTTTACATTGATTTTCCCACCATGTAATGCCAGCTTTATAGGCCAATAAATTGGAGGCAGTAATATCCACTCATCAACATCCTACCTGCTTCCACAGCCCGGCTCTCACCTCCATCCTTCGGGGGACTCCTCAGGTAGACCCTCTGACCACTAAGGGAACTCTATAGTCTAAACTCCTGCAGCACCCATGGTGGGTGACTTTCAGTAGGCACCTACTGTTTACCATTTTGTACTTTTATTTAGGTGGATCCTATGAGTACATTTTGTTTAGTGTCACACTAAACAAGATCTTGCTTGACGAGATCATCAACTCTGCAAGGGTGGAGAACCCACCGTCTGATCCTTCTCCCCCACCTTCCACTGACTTTTTAATGGGGCAGGGTAGGCCAAAGGGCTCAGTAGAATAGGTGGGAATAATGATTATAACACCAGAATGGTTGACAGGTGTGGAAAAGGGAGTGGAAGTGGGACTCAGGACTCCCACAGAGAGGGGGTGAGCTTTTCTACCTTTTTTCTGTCCTTCCACTCTGCATCAAATAGGAGGTGGGAGCTATGTACCCCCGGGCCTTCCACTGTGATCCTGTCCAGAGGGATCCTGGACAAGGAGCCACGTGGAAATGTGTTCTTCTGACACTAACAAATGGCTTCTTTTATTCACTTTTGGATTTGCCTAACTAGAATCACAGAACGTTAGAGCTAGGGAGGTGTTAGACTTCAAAAGTCTAAACTCCTCATTTTAAAGCTGATCAAATCAAAGTCGATAGAGATAAAGTAACAGCAGGAGGAGAAGATTAACATTATCTGCTCATAGAGCTTGTAGGCAGCAAGGTCTCCCAATCCCTAAATAAGTGCTTCCCAACTTCAATTCTCCAGGGCCTGCTTCGTGTCTTTCTGAGCATAATCTTCAGTCCTGGCAATGACCCAGGGGACCTTCAGTTACCACGCCAGCCATTGTCGCTGTCGTTCTCTCTGCTGCAGCCATGCTGGCCTTCACGCTGTTCCCTGAAGTTCCAGACACGATCCAGCCTCTGGACTTCATAACATGCTGTACACTTCACCTGGATCACTTTCACTCCCCACATGCACAGACTTATTAATTCACCTCCTTTGGGTCTTGTTCAAATGTCTCCTTCTTGACGAGGTTTTTATCCTGGCCAAACCCACTAAAATTCCATGCCACACTGCCTGGTCAAGCCAAACATCCACCTCCCACTTCTCTGCTGACTATTCTCTTTAGCTTAGAATATTCTTTATCACGAATATTCTACTGATTTTACCTACTGATCTTGTTTATGTCCCTCTCCTCTACTGTGAAATGTGCTCCCTGAGGACAGGGACTTGTGATGTGCTTCATTCAATTACCTACCTTGACACTTAGAACAGGGCCTGGCCCACAGAAGGTGCTGGGTGCATCCCTGTCAGATGAGTGACAGCATGCTGACTGGATGTAAGCCAAACCCTAGGAGTTACAGCGTGAGAGTCAGGGATGTGTGAACCAGTGTCCAGACAAACAGCCACATCCTGTCCCCAGGAATCTTCTAGAAGCCTTCCAGAGCCACGTGGAGCCATGCGTGGGATGTTAACCTGCATCTTCAGGTTCCCTGACAAGTAGCACGGGCAGATGGACTATGAATTTAGAAATGACTATAGATTAACTATGAATTTAGAAGTGTGGCCTTCAGCGTTTTCAGTGGTGGAAAGGCCCCACGGACCCACCGTTGTCAACTGCCACACAGTCTTCTAAATAAACCTCAACAATAGAATGCAAAGTCTTGGGCAGAGTGCAGAGTGGCATCCTTGAGGTGGTATTTAGATTTCGATAAAAATACGACTTATTAATTCATTCCAGAGACACAAAAACTAACATTCAAACTGTCAGAGGTCCATCTGCCAGTGGCCGGGAGAGCTCTCCTCACCTGTCAGCAAGGAGAGCCCAGCCATGCTCAGGGAACCACTGACTTCGGTGAGGAAACAGTGCAGGATGAGGACAATGAAACTCGCCAGCTGCTCTGATTGTGGAAGGCCTCCCCACCCCAGAGCCATTTGAGGGACGTGGTGGTAACTGTCTTGTAGAGGTTTGGAGAATCTGAGTTACAACCCACACCTGGCTTCCGCCTGAGCACTTCCTCACGGTGGGTGTTGGGAGCAGGTGCCAGGCTCGCAGACTACCGGGATCCTCTGTGCCTGAGCCCAGAACTTCTATAAGAGCCCCCCCACGCACCCTCAGCCACCGTGCCTCTCTAAAGGCAACTGGGAATCTTCAAGGGCCAAAGAGACAGAGGACAGAGAATGTTTCTACACTAGCTAAGCCCCATCCAGGCATTTCCCAAGCCTAAATGACAGACGGTTCTTCCCTTTGTCCCACGGAACCCTAAGACCATGTGACTTGCAAATAAACCAGGTTTCAGAGGTCACAGGAGGCTTTTCTCTCTCTGCCTCCCCCCTTATGCCTCATGTAGAGTCCCCGTGGGGGTGGGGTGAAATCCTCTGCACTCAGGTCTAAACATAGCCACCCATAGGAAGATCTCCCAACGAAAGCCTGGCCCTCCTTCCAGCTGCCCAGAAGCACAGAGACACCCAGACAAATGGGTCACAGGGCTCTTCCAGCCCTGCTACATGGAGCTGCTTTGAAAGAAGAGAGGATGTCTCTGTGTAGACACTGCTATACAAACGACCACCTTCCAAAGTCACCTCCAGCTCTGGCTCAACTGGAAACCATTAGCCATTTTCTTCAGCTGGTATCATGCAGGAATAGAACTCTAATGCTAGCTAGGAGCTGTTCTATTCTTTCTCTTTTTTCGTAGTCTCTTCTTCCTCCTGCATGAAATGCTCGGGGCCCACCTGAGACCTAACATTTGTCTGTTTTGAGAATAGATGAGTATTTATTAGAATTAAACAGCTGGGAGCTCTGTGATATTTAGACGGGTATTAGGAGGAGTGTATGAGAGGAAGATAATGCTGGGGCTTTTTTTCTGTAAACCAGTCTGGGCTTAGTTACTGAGGGGATTTCTTGGGTCTCCTGTGAGAGGCAGATACAGTTAATTTCCTGCAAAAGCTGCGGGCTGGGCTGCGCTGATATTGCAGTGTTATTTAGAATAGAAAGGTCAGGCCTGAGATTGAATAATCATTGACAAGAACTCCATGGGGGATACGAAGCAGTTGGTGAGCAGTGACTGAAACCTCATCTGACTCCTCCCGCTTCCATTCCTTCCTGGGTCCCTCGCTGATTCTGAGGTTTGTTTATTATTTTTTTCTGCAAATATTTCATGAACCCTCAGTGTAATGGGAAAGGTGTGTTGAGACAGGCAGGGACAGCTTCCAGGCCACCATCCGAGATGGGATGCTCAACCTCGCAGACCAGATAGATATGTCCACCCTGGGGCCATTCACCTTGGGTAGCTGAATGTGAATTTTCAAATCATAAATGGTGGCTTTTTCCTCAGTACCTGGATGCATTTTGTCCCCAACAGGGCATTATTTTTTCTGTATAGTCTCTGAGCTATAGTCTGTGTAGCCCAATTTTATAGTCTGCCCTGAGCAGGAAGCCAAATGTAGGACATTGGGCAAGCACAGGGGGAAATCAGATGGATGGCACACCTGCTATGTGACAGCCGTATGCTGTGCCTTGTGAATATAGTACTTCATTAATCCTGGTAACCCTGAGATCCTTGCTTTACAGATGAAGAAAAAGTCTCTGAAGGTTCAGAGAGGTTTGAATAACCTGCTGAAGACCTCTCAGCTCCTAAGCAGCAGAGGAGATTTAAAACCTCGAGCTCTCTGGGTGCCCAGCTCCTGCCCTTCCCCTGTGTCTTACTGTCTCATAATTTTTCTAATCTCTGCTGTAGACCCTGGCCCTATCCTCCTTACCTTTAATCTAGTCACCCTAGAAGGTTTCTCAGAAATGCATGATTTCAAGAGAAGAGTTTCTCGCTTGCTGAAGACTGTCACTAACCACCATATCAGAAGTCAGTTTCCAAAGCTGGATGGCATAGGGTTAGAGGCCCTTTCTGAATTGCAGATGCCATATTACGTACTTATTTTAAAATTAGATTCATTTCTTAAAAGTATGGCCTTAGGATAATTCTTCAAAGCATAGTCATCTGCTTAGTTTGGGAATGTTAAGGTTACAAATAATAAAATACTCAACAAATCATTCAATAGCTACCAATTTTGAGTTAGCACCTAGGTCAAAGGTGAAGTTATTCCGAGGGTCATGACAGAAGCCAGGGAAGTATTAGTGTCCATAGTTCTGGTTAGAATAAGGGCAGATCTAGGGTTTGTAAAACCAAGGTCAGCATTCTACGTCTGTGGACAGCGCATAATCTTGGTGAGATTATCAATAGAGAATGTCATTTAAGGATGGCTTCTTGGTACAGTGGTCTTTGTTAATAGCTTATCTGTTGCTGTTCTTTGTTGTCACAGAGTGTTCTAGGATCTGGTGACACTTTTTATGCTTTTCATGATTCCATGGCTGGGTACTATGAAGACATTAGGGACAACAGGCTGGGTAATAAGAAGGAAATTGGACCACAGCCTCTTGTCCGAGTTGCCTGCCAGCAGATGTGAGCTCCAAGTATGAAGATTGTCATCTGCTTTACTCAGATTTCTGCAAATTCAGCTCCTTCTCTGAGATGAAATTTTACTGCTGCTACCAACCAGTTACAGAATAATGAATAGAACTATCTTTTTGGATTTATTGGCTTTAAAACATAGGTTTTAAAAAAATAATAAAGTTTTTAAGCGTCACTCTCTGGTGGCTGGTACATGAACTAGAAGCTTAGAGTCCTGAGTTTTATCCCCAGATTGGACTCCCCTTTCTTCTGGGAGAATTGAGATAGCTTTGTGCCTTGAGTCCCTTTCGTGAGGCTCAAAAGTGCAGGGACTTGACATGGCATTGCTGGTTTGTTTGTTTGCAATGTCTGAGTTCCTTGGAGAAGCACAGCTGCCTTCTATAATCCCTCTCCTCTTCCTTTCCTGAGCTCCCAGTGCCACACCATACCTGTAATCTGGCAGTGAGAGGGCTAGGACAACAGACAGATAGGTAGATGATGAGTTTGCATGCTCTGAAACAAGATGAAGGAAGGGGAGATGTGACACAGCAGTTACTAGCTGAGACTCTGAAGCCAAACGTGCTCCTCTGTTTTGTCTCTTCGTCCCCTTTGGAAAGTGTTTGACCTCTCTGTGAAGTGTCTTTATTTATAGCAAATATAATGACAGCAGCTATTTGGTGTTGTTGAGAAAAATAAATGACTATGTGCAAAACCATTAGAACTGTGCCCAGACCATTGTAAGCACGACCACATGGACACATATGTTTTCCTGCATTCTACGCATCCACACGTTCAAAGCACCATTTCCAGTATCAAGCACTCTGACATGCACAGGAATCAATTAGAGGAGTTTGGGGGTGATTTTTCCCCGCCTGCTTCAGGTGGAAGGTTCAGGGTCCCAGAATCTCCATCCTAGACCTTTGTCTGAATGTGCCTTTGAGGCCACTTTAGGGCAGCACGAACCTACTCGTTCATTCCATACACATCTAATAAGAACCTGCTCTGAGCCAGGTACTTCCTTGAGCAATTTACTCCTCAGTCCCCACATCTCAGTCTCATCACCAGCAGAGTGGGAATCGTGACACCTGCCCTGTTATGTTCGCAGGACTGTCGTGAGACTCCAAAGAAATGTGTCAGCACACCTTATAAAATGCTAGACAAACCAGTGGTGCTGATACAATAACCATGACAACTGTCACCTCCGAAGGGTCATAGCCCTACTGTCAGATGGCAATCTCCCCAATGCAGAGCAGCACTAGATCAGATGGATGACCTCGGGAACACAAGCTCCATGGCACCATCTGGCATCCTCTTTGCCTTTGATTTATCAGGGCAGATCGCTCCCCATGTGACACCATAAAGGCAGCTTTGTGACACCTTTACTGCCTGGTACAATGTGGAGCAGGGGTGATCTTATGCATGCAGGGACAAGGTGCAGAGGCTCACCTCTGCCTCCTCAGCACAGGGGTCTCAGGCAAGAAAAGGCCGCAGGTGCTGTCCAGGAGAACCTGGTATTCTAGCTGCCCTGGGTAGGTCAGACCAAAACAGAACAACAGCACTTTGGCCGAAGTCCAGCCAGGTGGGATGTGGGACGTGTTCCTGCAACCCCTCTCCACCCATCCCCCCATTTGTGTTTGCTCCTGTAGCTGCCATCCCCAAAGTTTATGGTATCATTACCTATGAAAAATCTGTTCCATCTGAAGACAGTCGGGGTTGGGGATGGGTGGCAGATTGCAATTTAATGATCAGATTAAAATATGCTAAAGCAAACAAATAAATAAATAAAGAGCCCAGCAGCCTGGAGCACCACAATTCATTCCATGGGCAACAGAGGCTGGGACTCTAGGGACCAGCTCATAATTCACCCCACAGGCAGGTTTAGTAGCCTGTTACTGTATGACCACAAGGAGAAACAACTCTCCAAGAAAGATTTACACTGACTGGCGCTGGAGGCTGAAGGGCTTGGGGCTGGGAGAGGAGAGAGATGTGGGAAGCTAACAGGTCCTCAGGCTAATCATGGAAAAAGAATGAGCTCTGAACTTACTCCTGCCAGCAACAGTGACCCACACCTTCCCTCCTCTTCTGAGTCTTCCCTGGCCCCTCCACAGCTCACCACACTTGGGACAGTCTGTCCCAGGGCAATTAAACATAAGCTGGTAACACCACTTACCATAACGTAGGATCATTTTTCTATTTCCACATTCTACCAGACTGTGCTCTCATGAGGGAAGAGAGTGTAAATTACTCTTCTTACTACCCCTACTTATGGGTGCAAAAGTTTTGCTCAGTAAGTAACTGCTGGCAGGATGAATGAACAGAGCTTCACTCCTCGTGGAGAACCACGCACACCATGCAGGCCATGGAGGTGTGAAGAGGTAGGGTGAAAACATGCTGTCGGGGCCTCGTGTAATCTTCCCTTCTCTGCTTCCAAGGCCTCCCGTCCTCCTTGGGGCCCACTTCTTGTTCTCTCTGGCCTGTATGCAGGTGCTGATACCTGCCAGGTTCCCTCCTGAACAAAACCTTTGTACCCATTGTCTCCTCTGCTTAGAAATCTCTTTTGGTGTATCATCCTGTATTTAATCTGTCAGTTTGCAGCTTGAGAGGCAAGTTCTCAAGAAGGCATTGTTGACCCTGTTGATGAATGCAGTTCTCTTTGTCACCAACTCCCCAAGGATCACATGTCTTTTGTTCACATTACCTATCAGAGTTGCAGATTGCAGATGTACACCTCTCTGAGTGAGCAATGGATTGGTGGTAGATGCTCCCATAGAACAGGAGACGTCCTGACAGTCTTTTTATCTTTGTTCATCAACCCCAGCACCCAGAACAATCCGCAATTCACAGCAGGCTCTCAGGAAACATTTGCTGATTAGAGAAACAGCACCTTTCCCCAGGGATCTCAAATCCTGGAACCCCCATCTCACCTCATCCCATTACTCCACAACCTTTCAGCTTGTGCTGCCCACTGAAATGTCTACAGTTATTACAGCAACGGATCTCCATGAAGCTCAAATGTAAAACTGATTAGGGAAGCTCCCCACTGGGCCCAGCATGACTGTGGATTGCTGTTGTGTCTGAAGGCAGAGAAGAAGGGTGAGGCGACCTGAGGTAATCATTCATTTCCCCCCTTGGGGGAAATTTTTTTTTTTTATTCACACTCAGCAAATGATGCTCTTGTACCAATAACAAATGTCAAATGCTCTGCCTGGGACTTGAGGGAGACAGAACATTAGCGAAGGAGGAGCAATTCAGTGAAAAGGACAGGATTTCTGTTTAAGAACTGGAAAGTCAAGTAACAAATGTCACCAAGAGACTCCAGGGAGACAGCTTTGCATCAGCAACCACCACTGCAGAAAAAAATAAATATAACCATGGCTATCTTTCATCAGCTTGCACTCCCTGCTTCCTTGATCTTCCATGGGGCCTCCCTCTCTCATTTTGACAAGATCCTTAGCTGTAGCGGCCATGGGCCACCATCCTAGCTGGACATGGTAGCCAGGGAAGCCGTGAGAGCAACAGAGGAAGCCCTACATGACAACGCTTTAGACAACATTGCAAAGAAGGACACCCCATCTCCAGCAGCCTGGGATGGTTTGGCTTCTGGTTAATTTCTTCGTTCACTTGTTTATGTAACAACTATGAACCAAACTCCATCGTAAGGGCAGCGATGGTTGTTCAGTCTCATCTCATCCAGGACAGTAATTGGGACAATGTCTTATTGACCCTCTTACTCTCATTGAGTATAAATATGCATGAACTGAGCAGAAAGCAAGGTGTTCTTGGTTTAGAAGAGAGGCAGAAAGGCAAATGAGTGATTGCAACATAATGGGACGAGGTAAGCAGAGTGCCGGGAATAATAATCCTCTCTGGGGACTCTGGACAATGTGTGGCATTGGCACTGAGCCTGGAAACTTTGGAAGGTGTTCCAGCAGGAAGAAAGTCATTTCGGGCAGAAGAAATAGTGTGCACAAAGGCAGGTTGCAGGGAAGGCAGATGAACCCTTATTTATACTGGTATTTTCTCTGGGTCCATGCTGCTGCCATCAACTCTTGCCCAAAATATTACAGTCACCTCCTAATCGGTCTTCCCATTTCCAGACTTGCTTCTCTGTGGTGTATTCACAGTGCTGCTACCAAAGTCATACTGCTAAAACTCACATCATAGCATGCTGCTCCTCAACCCCAAGGCTTCCCAGGCCTCCAGGCTCACTCACAGGAATAGCCAGACCATGACTAAGAACCCCAAGAGGTCCGATATGGTCTCTTCCTCCTTCTCACCATTGATTTTCTGACCAATCGTCTAATAAGTAGTCTTCCACTCACTGTCTCAGATCCAGCCATGCTGGGCTTCTTGCAATTGCTCAAATCTCCTGGATGTGCTCCAGCTTCAAGGTCTCTGCACAGGTTGTTTGTTCATCCTACCTGGAACAATATTCTCAGATGTTCTAATGGTTTGCTCCCCCAACCCCTTCAGCGATTTGCTCAAAATCACCCTTTCTGTTAGTCCTACTGTGATTGACCACAGCCCCCTCCATCCCTTTTCTTACCTCGTTCCCCTCCACTGTCACCATCAAATACACCACGTGGTTTACTTATGTATTTTGTTTACTACATGTTTCCTATCCAACTAGAACCTAAGCTCCTTGCAACAGGGGATTTGGTCAAGGTTATACCTCTAATACCTACTTTAGTGCCTGGGGAGGGGGATGTTTGTTCAATATTTGCTAAGTGAAGGAATAAAGGAATGGGTAGTTGCAAATAATGATGTGTTCACACCAAATGCTGGCAGGAATATTCAGGCCTATGAGACAATCCAGGAATCCATGCCCTCATCTTGAAAAATGAAAAGAATTAAGAATTAGGATTTGTTTTGTTTTGCTTTAGCTCACTGTAACTTTGAACTCCTGGGCTCTAACAATCTCCCACCCAATCCTCTCAACTAGCTAGGACTACTGGTATGTGCCATCACTACTAGATAATTCTTAAAAAAAATTTTTTTTTGGTGGCACCTGTGGCTCAAAGGAGTAGGGTGCCAGCCCCACATACTAAAAGTGATGGGTTCAAACCCAGCCCTGGCTCCCTCCCCCCAATTTTTTTTGGTGGAGATTTTTTAACAATCAGTTTTTGGTGTTTTTTTTAATAAAATATAATTTTTCAAGGCTTGGCGCCAGTAGCCCAGTGGTTATGGCGCCAGCCACATACACCGAGCCTGGTGGGTTTAAACTCAGCCCAGGCCAGCTAAATAATGACAGCTGTAACAAAAAAATAACCAGGCATTGTGGCAGTAGCTTGTAGTCCCAGGTACTTGGGAGACTGAAGCAAGAGAACTGCTTAAGCCCAACAGTTTGAGGTTGCTGTGAGCTGTGATGCTACAGCACTCTACCAAGGGAGACAAAGTGAGACTCTGTCTCCAAAAAGAAAAAAAAATTTTTTTTTCAAAATTGCTTCAGGACAGAGGAAGGAGAAATGGACACCTGATGAAGGGTGGGTTAGCAAGTGGGGCTGTGAGTATGTTGGGTACCATTATTCTAGGTGGCTGATATCATGACATCATGAGCAAAGGTAAAAACCCAGAAAGTTTAGAATCTCTAGGGGTGCTATAAGAATACCAGTCTGTCTGTGGCCAATAGTTTTTATTTGAGCCTATAAAAAAAGAAAAATTAATGAAGGCCCCTCAGAATTCAGAATATTTCTTTTCAATCATTTTAACATTATTTCTTTACCTCTTCAGAGCAACCTAAATCTATATATGCGTTTTTAAAGAAAGAATTGCTAACTCATCTTGTGCATTAGTGTATTCCCAGCACTTAGCTGCCAATAAGTATTGATTGAATTGGGTGGAATTAAATTTCTGTATGATTGGCAGGAAGCAGAATAACTATAATCCAGGCTTTGAAAGGTTGAAAAATCATCATCATTGCTTCTGGGTGTTAGGGATTCCAGTCTAGCATCATTATTCCACCTACCCTTGAATCTAGATGATTTGAAATAATTAGATCATAACATTTTCTCAGCAGCTTTCTTGGGCTTCCATTTTTTGAAGGAATTAGCTGCTTCAACTCATCTAAAAGCAAAAACTTTTAAAATTTTAATCCACATTTGTTTCCATAGTCTAGCTTAATTCTATTTCCCCCTTGGTTTATAGCTTCATTAATGGACATTATCATTTTAAATTCCTGCCCAAGCTTGTAAATTGACTAACACAGTGGTATTCATTATCAAGGACCCAGAGATCTGGGTTGCATTTTGTCTCATTTTTTCCTCTTCCTGAGCCAGTCTTTCTCATGGAAGATCTAGTGGCAGTTACCAGGCTCCTAGCACCTAGGAGGTGATGCTTGCTTGTTGAAGAAATGCAAGGCTGATCTATAGATAGCTGCCTGTTTGGTGACCATCTATGATGCCCCAAGTAACACCCCTTGAAAGAGAAGCCCAGGGGACTCACAGAATCTTCAGCAGAGATTTTGCTATTGGCCTGGTTTGGGGGGGGTGTTGAGGAGGATAGGGGAGCACATTGGCAACGCAAAAAAAGTTCCAGGGAGGAAGTGTCAACAATTTAAAGAAAGCAGTAATGTGGGGGAGAAGTAGGACTGCAGACCTAGGAGTAAAAGAGCTGGTTTTATATAACTTAAGGTCAAGATGCAGTGACTTGACAGGAATGAACTTGGGTGCAGAGGATAAATGCTTAATATGATTGATGAAGTCACAGTCTTTTGTTCTCTGGAACCTGGTGCAGAGGCCCCTGCTTGAGCTTTGGGGCTATGGGGAAGTGGCAGCGTCAGGGCTCTCCAGGGTCATTGCTCACTGCTTTGTCCTCTTAGATGTGTCTTCAGAATGATTCAGGCTGGCCTGCACAGAAGGCCCTTTGTCTTAAATTTGAGGTACAAGATAGGGAAGCTTGCTCTATTCTCTAAGAAAGAGAGCACTGCATTTGGAGAACAGCCAGTGCTCTTGAGCCATTAGAAAAAACATGATTTCTTAATTCCCATTCAGTCACTGCTCCCTAACCTTCCGCTTAGGTTGTGTAAACCTGGAAGACTTGAAAATAAAACTAGCATTTGAAGAGTGGAATATCACTTGAAAATAAGACTAGCCTTTGAAGAGTGGAATATCATTTGAAGAATTTACATATTGAGATATTGTATACATTCTTTTACTGCACCTTGGTAGTGAGAAGCCTAGAAAGAGAGCCCAAGGACAGAACAAAGATTCACAGAAAGCATGCAGTATGTATGAAGGCAAGAGATTGATTAAGCCACTTATTGACGGTCACGTAGCTAGTAATTAGTTAAGGTACAATGGGAAATGTCTATTGGGTCTTTTTTGCCAGTTCTTGGTGCATAGCAACTAAAGCCTTTGGGATTTACTGAATGGAAAGGGTGATAGGAGAGTCTTTTGTTCTAATGAGGTGATTCCTGACAGGCCACTAGATGGCTTCAATATGGGGTTGGTCAACAGGAAGACCAAGTTTTGACTAATCACTTAAAACTTTCAGCCCTGCCCACCAACCTCTGAGTGAGAGGCTGGAGATTGAGTCACAGATGCCAATGGCCAATGATTTAGTCAATGATGCCCACAGAATGAAATACCTAAACAATGAGGTCCAGGGAGCTTCTGAATTGGTAAACACCCCCATATGCCAGGAGGGTGGCATACCCCAATCCATGGGGACAGAGGCTTCTGTGCTCAGGACCCATCTAGACCTCAACCTATGAACTAGATTGTAGGACTTCTACCTGCTGTTGGAGAACTGGTTGATGTGGGGGAAAACCTGTCACGTGGTGTCAGGAAGAACCTGACAATTGTAGAGACAGGATTCAAGTCCACGGAGTGTGGCTTTTACAATACCAGTGAACACAACACTGTATTTATTGTTTGCATTATAGGCTCCAGAAAGCATGCAAAGCAGCAAACAGGGAGCCAGTTGTGACAGGAATTGCAGATGTTCTCATGGATGATCTAGGAGTGTTCGCTAGATGATAACAGAACATATGGACACATTTGAGAGGGGAAAATCAAGATCAGGGTAAAGTAAGTCAAGGACTGTCAATGAATTCCAACATAGCAGCTACTGTGTATGGGAGAACAGACAGGGCATATGGTTCAAGGTGCAGCTCAGAGATAGCCCTAAGGAAGTTTCCTGGGGTGGGGGACAGATGATGGGGAAGCCTGCTAGGGTGCAGTGGCTGGGCATGGGTGGAGCGCTGATGGGAGGACACCTCCTCCTCAACTTGGGCAATTAAAGCTGAGCAGTAGAAGAAGCTCTGGACAGGTGCAAGTTTTGGAAAAATTTGAAAGTGTAATTAAAAAAAATATGTTAAGAAAACAAATGCCTTGGCCCAACAGCACTAGCTCAACATGAGACAAAAAGATGTAATTAGGGAAAGGAGAAGCTTAGAAAATTTTAAACGTTACTGGCTCTATTTAAAAAGAGGTGGGGAACAATAGGAGAGAAACATCATGGACAAATCTCAAGGAGATGACAGAAAGGAAGCAGTCCACTCCTACGCTGAGGTGGAGAAGGTGCTTGGGGAGCCCTTCATTCTGTGCCATGGACCTCAGCCTGAAGGATTTGAGACAAAGTGCGAGCCCAGAGGGAGTCCTGGGGGTCATGGGCTGGAGAAAGTCCAGAGAAAGGGACTAGCAGAAGTCACAGTGGTACAGGGATTAGAAATGCAGGGTTTAGTGGAAATCAAGATAAAACTTAAATATGTATGTGAATACCAAGGGGAAGAAGGGAGCCTCGAATAAGCCTGTGGACGGCAGAGGACCCATTTTACATTTTTGAATTTTTCACAAAGGCATGAATATTTCAAAGGTCATTCTCAGAGAGAGGAGGCAGAATGCATAGATTGGATTGTTTCCCCCAGGACATACGAAGCGGAGTGCAAAATTAACCTCTTGTTGGTGGTTCTCTTTTCCAGCATTCCATCTGGTACTACTCAACTGTCGTTGTAGAGACTGAAATAAAGATTTTACTTTTACTTTTTCACACGCTCTCTGTCTTTCCTGTTTCCTCACCAAATTATCACTTCTCTGCTGGGGTCATTCGCTAGCAATGCTCATGTGGTACTATGCTCTGGGTTCTGGAAGCTTCATCTTGCTGGAGATCCCTAGACTGCTTGTTTTTTCTAAATGCTGTGGGCCAGGCTGATGCCGTCATATTGTGTGCCTACTAAGTGACTTTCTAGAAAAGGGGGGATACTTTAAACTTTAAAAAGCAGTGATTTTCAACCAGTGTGCTGTGAGAGGACCTTAGGTGTGCCTCGAAAAATTTTAAAGATATTAATTAAATTATTTTTGAAAGATGTTCAAAGCATAGTATTTTTTCAGTCTTTTTTTTTTTTTTTGATCAACATAAGTTAAGTGTGTCACTGAAGTTTAACTATAGGTTCAAGTGTACTGTGAGATAAAAAAAAAGGTTGAAAAACACTGCTAGACAGGTTCAAGTTTGGATTCATTGTACATCGGAGAGTCCCAGGACTGTTATCCCCATTGCAGCAGAAGGCCCTAGCCACAGGTGTCCAACCTTTTTCTTCTCTGCCTCGTATTGGAGGAATAAGTGTTGCCTTGGGCCACACACACACTAAGGATGGCTGATGTGATGAGCAAAAAAAAAAAAGAAGAAGAAAGAAAATATGTCCATGCATGCTTTTCAGCTTGTGCTGGTGGGCTGCAGGTTGGACTCTCTCCTCCTAGACTCTCTGCCTCTAGCAATGGACCGGCCGAGAATGCACATAGTGGGAGGAAACCAGGGAGGGCACAGGTAGAGACTAACATCTCTTTGAATTTTAATTTATAAGGGAGAGGAAGATTTTATTTTGAACTTTAATTTCTCTCTGGGTACTTAGTAATGACAGTTGTATTCAAATGCCCTATATGTATGTATATATATCTATATATAACAATCGGACCTATATCAAAACTTACATGTGCCCTATACATACATACAACTATTATATACTCATAATAATTAAATTTTTTTTTTAATTAACAAAAAAAAGCACATGTTGATGATGCTGGTGAGCTATGGTGCATCACGTGAAAGAGTGAATTTTGGCCCAGGGGACAGCACAACCTGGATGTGAACGAGCGGATCCTTCTGATCAATCCAGAGGCTTCCAGGAAGAAGAGTGGCACCATCCGTCACATGGGTCCAAGGAGGATATACGAGGACGATGGCTCTTCAAATCATGTGGCATTGCCACAGCCACCACCCTTTCCAACTCCTCTTTTCCACACCTACAATGTCTGGGGTGAGCTCAGAAGTCTGCCTTGTATGCTGGCTATCAGAGAGTATATCTTCCTGGACTCAATGGTCAGTAATTCACAGACTTCTTAATTTATGCACTGTAGTAGGTCTAATGCAAGGAATGAGAGGGAGGCCCCCAAAGCAGGGTGTTGTTTCTAGCTCTGGCCCTTCTGCTTCACTAAATGATTTCTTAAGACTGGGTTCCTGTGCTGCCCTCCATGCTGGATATTTCTACGGGGGAGATTATAAATATTCTGAATACCAAACAGCGGTCAGCAAAATACTCTTTTATAAGTGGAGAAATGGTAAATATCTCTAAGGATAGCCATGGAGAAATCCACGGCTTGGGAGGTGGGTGGCGGTAGGGGTGAGCATATTGTGGTTTTAAGACTTTGGACCTGACTCTTCCATACTCTCATAGGTGCCTGCTGGTCATCAGACATGATCTTCCAGCCAGCAGCAAACACAGGGTGTGACCCGAAGGTGGGGCCAAGGCTGCCTAACAACACTGCAATTCTCTCCTCCTGACTACAGGCTTGGTGTTTAGGTCTGAGTTTAGAAAACAAAATTTGGAAAATGTTGGGGAAAGGAGTTGTTTCTCCCCCATTCTTACATCCCTATAGAGGTGGGGACTTCAGTTTCCTCTACTTTGTGGGGGCTACTTTGGGCGGAATACTCCTGGCTCCGGTTGGACCCTTTCTTGTTCTTCCCCCTGAAGAGTAATAAAGCCAAGGGTGGAACGCTGACTGGAAATGATTTTACTGCAAGTGTTTCTAGTCAATGAACCAGGCAAGTAGGCTTGCCCTTTGCTCTCACTGGGTGTGACAGAGACAGCTGTCCAAAAAGTTATCATATGGAACTATTGCCAAGACAGGGACTACTTTTCCAACCTCCCACTCTTATCCTATCCTTGCATTTAGGAATTAATGGAAGAGAGGTCTTAATTAAGCCTTTCAAGGAGTGGGTGAGCTTTCTTCATATTCTTCTCTTCTGCTGGTTAAATACAGAGAACTAATAGATTACTGGACAATGAATGGGAGGGGAAGGTGCTGGATCCCTGAATCACTGTGTGGAGAGGAAGCACTCTGACTAGGACCAGCCTTATGCTATTATATACATGAGATGCAGACTTGTTCTGCAGCTGAGACATTATACTTCTTCAGCCTATTTGTTATGACTGTTTCATGCCCTTGTAAGTAACACACCAGGTGGGTGAGTCAGCTCTACAATTCTCCATGCAGTCAAAAAAGGAAGTATCCTCAGCCTGTTTGCTCTCTCCTAAGTGTGTTCCAATGTTTAGATTTGAAGGGGGAACTAAAGTCTCTCAACACAACAATGCTCATCAACTCAACATTAGCAGATAGCTGTATACTTTTGAGGCCATCAGGCACTTAGATTTCCCATTAATAACAATGAAGAGTTGATCTCCATTGGTTCTCCATTTTTGTAATGTAGTTTCTATTGACAATTGGGCAATAGGTACTTCAACTCTCAATACGTACTTGCCTCATATGGGCTCTGGACAGAGCAACCCAAGGAACAACGGCATGAGAATGAGAATACAATGCAATAATGCCCCTAGACCATAACAAGATGTGACAAGCAGACTGGAAGTCCCATAGATCCCATGGACAGAAAGGTGGTGAAAGGCTGGGGCTCAGAGGGAGGTGTGGATGGCTGGCATTCCAACCAGACCACTTGAGACACAAAACTCTGTAGCAGACTGTGACCTCAAAGGTCAGGGGCTCAATGTTGAGTGCAGACAAACTATTGGGAGAGATGCTTTTGTGGGATGGTGGACATAACAGATGGTAGATGTGCAAATCTACTGCAGTGACCACTAGCACACTTCTGAGGGTCTACAACTGAGTATCATTTATAACCTAGATTGCTTCACCTGAAACATCTCTTGGGAACCACTATTGTCCTTATGACCAGATCATAGCAAAGTGAGGAAAGGAAATGGGCAAACAGCCATGGCTTAGAAATTTCTAATTTATTATGGAAAATATTCCCGGTATTTCTTTGAACGGATGTTTGGTGGATGGCTACCAGTCACAGACAAGCAGGCAAGACTATGCCCCCCAAAGTCAGCTAATGTTTGGCCACAAATGATTGATCCTCTCCTCCCCTTCCTGCCTTTTCCTGGGAGATGAAGGTGGTCCATAAGGTCTTCACCCTACTGCCATGTTATGCAGATCTTTTAAGTGATTAGGGCAACAATTTAAACCATAATTAATACTAAATCAGGCCTAGTTTGGGGAAAGAGAAGCTGCCAGAATGTAAGAGAAGAAATTTGCACAAAATACAAGTGTCTTTTTTTTTTTTTTGCAACAAAAGAAACTATTTATTTGGAATATGCATTACCAGTACAAATTAGGAGACTGTAAAACCTACACCGTGTTAGTATCATTAGAGAACACAAAAGTTCAGTTGGAATCAAAAGGGACAGAAGCCTGTGCTCTCACAGAAGCAGAAAAGCTTAAACTTTCAAAACCAAAACAGAGCAGAGCTTTGCAGGTTTATACTCTGAATAAAGAAAGAGGGAGGGGGAGGGAGAGAATAAATCCAAAAACCAAAGGAAAGCATCTCAAAATGGAAATGCCAAACGAAAGAAAAGAAGTAATGGGGGGGGGGGAGGGACATTGACTGTTTTATTTATTTTAACAAAAAGGAAAAAAACGTTTACAAAAAATAGGAGATTCCAGAAGGCTTTGTGCTAGGGATTGAAACCACAAAGGTGATGTGAAAAGCTCGTCATTATTTTGTGAAGACTTAAACACAAGAGCACAAGTGTTTCGGGAGAAATATTTCCTGAAGCATTGCTCCCCACTTGTGCATTCTTACTTTGCTTTTCTTGCTTAAGTTCTGGCTGCTTTCTAAACTTAACGAGGTGAACAAGAGATTCTTAAAAGTTATGTTTCTCCCAGATAAGATTGCTTTCTTTTTTCCTCAAACTAATAAAAACATTCCAAATCATGCCAGTTTTGCTATTTGCTTTAAGCAGCTGCCTAAATCAGAGGTTAATAAGAGGTGTATTGTCAGGGCAGCAAACTTAACCTCTTAGCATTAAAACTCAGTATCTCACCAACTCTTCATCCAAAATCAGGACTCAGAGATGAGTGGGCTGACTGGCCCCAGGGACTGCTGCCTGGATCTAGTCTACTTAGTCCATGGTACCCATCATCCCAGTATATCCCCTGGGATTCTTTTGGAAGAAAAATCCTCTGTGGTTGGGAGAAGCCTCATGGAATGTTGTTATTAACAAGGGAGAAAGAAAAGAAAGCACTTGGTTGTGACATTCAGAATTGACAAAGGTCAATTGACCTTTCCCTATAGTAAAAAAAATTTCTCTGGACCAATTTCTTGAACTTTTAAAGGGCTACACAGCAAGCCCCTAATTTTATTTTTCTCAGGGACTGCAGGCATGCCGCACACTTTGAAAATTCATCAACGTGTGCTGTACCTTTGCTTTTGATGTCAACTGAATTTGGAAGCAACAAGAAAACCACCTATGCTACCAAGGTCATCTTTTCACATCACCTCATATACATATTAAAGGAAGAAAAACAGCAAGATAATAATCCTGACAATTAAAAAAAAGTCCCCCCCCAAATAAACAAACCAAAAATAACACAAAATAAAACATTTTTTTTTTGTTTTTTTTGTATTTTGAAGATTAGGAATAAAGAAATGAAAAGAATTTACTTCCGGGTCTCAAAGTTAATAAACATAACAACGTGTTAGGTTGTACCTATTATGCTCACTATTCCAACCTTTTTTTTAAAGTTTACAAAATGAATTACTGTCACTTTTAAACATTGTGAAACAAGAAATGGATGTGCACAACTCGACACTTTTCTAGCATTCTTGAACTAATTCACAAATGCAAGAAAATAAAAGAAAAATGGGGGAAATGATGAATGTAGGTAGTTTGGTGTTAAAAACTAATGCAGGAATGATGCTCATTGTCACAGAAGAAGAGGGGAAATCCCCCATCCTGTTTGCGTGCTATGAGGGTCATTTTTAAAATTTTTATTATAAACACTATTAAATTCAGACCGCTTTTTTGGTTT
The DNA here is from genome assembly GCA_963573935.1 of Arctocebus calabarensis. Taxonomy (NCBI): domain Eukaryota; kingdom Metazoa; phylum Chordata; class Mammalia; order Primates; family Lorisidae; genus Arctocebus; species Arctocebus calabarensis. The sequence continues at coordinate 24,542 of CAUYON010060297.1, forward strand.
TTTTTTTCCTTTATCTGAATATACAAGAACATTCATTATCAAATGTTCATCATCAATACTACAAAGAACGAGACACAAGTCGCAAGAAACAATGGAAAATGTTAATAAAGCTGAAAGAATCATTGAGTATTTTTTTGTTTTTTTTTTAAGTTTTTTTTAAATTTGAGTTTCTGTAGTTTCGTCTTTTTTGGTATCGAAGTCAGGTTTTTCTGGGCAGAAAAACGAAAAGCAGAAGGAAAGGAGGGGGAAGAAAGATATGTGTGAGAAAAGGCAACCAGCAAATAAAGAACAACCACCACCGAAAAATAAGAACAAAACTGAAAGAAGGTGCCACTTGGCAAAGGACTGCATGGGAGTCAATTCCCTGCCAGGGGGAGTCTTTAGGGATGAAGAGGAGGATGTGCTGAAGAGCTACGAAATGGACAATCCCAAGGTCTAATATTGCTTCTCTGGGGCAATCTGCTGTCAGGGAAAATGGAGCACTCCACAGAAAATGAAGGAACCTGGGTGTCTGCAGGGCTGACCTAGATGAATTCCCAGAGGTAGCTCCTTCCAAACCCATCCCACTGGGGGCTGTGTTCCCGTGCATGGCATAACGTGGAGATCTCATGGCTGCCAAGATGGAGGTGACAGTGGGCCTTGAGGGGAGGTCACTGCAGGAAAAGAGTTGGGTGTAGAGGGGACTGAGGGAAGTGCTGAGTGAGGAAGAGCCTGTGAGAGGTGGTCATCAGTGCCAATGACTGCCCAGAGAGAAGCTGCCTCTGCAAACGTAGCTCTGCTCTCAACTTTTTCATGCACTTAATGTGGCAATCATTCAAGCCAAATCTGGGACCATTCTTGTTGCCAAGAGAACAATTCTGTCATACTTTACCCCCAGTCAAGCAGATGTGATCCAGTTATGGTCCTGTGTGAGTGGTTTCCATATATTCCCGCTACTGAGATAAAGCTCTTTGCTGGTTCTAGTCACCATGGAGTTGTCACAAAGAAGCTACCTATTAATCTAGGCCTGTTCTGACCATGGCACAGGTTAACAAGCATGGCCTTTTCAGTGCCCTTAGTCATTAAGGCATAGTCTTATCTTGCCAAACATTTACTTTTTGCATTTCCTTCAAATACACATATCTTCGAGTTTCTTGGGTAACATCCCTGTCTCCCCGAGCACACACTGAGGAATGTTTTCCATTCATGACTGCAGTGCCATGCAGAATTTCTATGCCCTTGTCAAGCTGGCCCTCCTCACCTCTCAGGGCCTTGTACTTCTCCCAAGCAGAGGAGACACAACAGGGACCAAGTACATACAAGGCTACAAGTTGGATTCAAGTACAAACCAAGAGAACCAGGTCCTATTTTTCTAGTTTGGCAGTTTTTCTCTATTCTAAAACACCAAAACTAAGAAAATCAACAATAACTCTTCCCTTTGCCATCATAGTGGTGGCATCAGAGTACCAATGGTAACCAGAAGTTAGAACAGGACAGACATTTATTGTCCCTATGTGGCATGACTCAGTTTATCTCAGGAAATGTTACTTGCCCTGACTTCACATTTGCAGATTGGATGTGAATGAAATCAGTTTCTCCAGTCTCTCACAAGCCCCTTGGCAAGCCAGGCATAACAACCCCCATTTTACAGATGAAGAAAACCAGGCACTAAGAGAGTGACCATGTCCACCTAACCAACAGAGCTGCCATCTCTATGGCTGGTAGGGTTGGCTACAAAGACGGTGAACTCAGGTGACATTTCTAGCACAGGTTACTTTCTCTTAGAAGTTCCCAAGGAATAAATGTCACTGATGATTTCAATGGAAACATTAAATTGTACCTCCCTTTTCCCCATGACTCTTAGGTCTTCAAATGAAGCTAACAAAAAGGTCACATGAGCTATGTTCTTATACAACTCTCCTTCAGAGAATAGGTCAGGACCAAGAACATAGTATCTTATAACACTTTGGGTAGTTAGTGCCACATGCCCAATACGTGGTAGGAAACCGGAAATGAAACAGACTCAAGTCTTTTAATAGACATTGTTAAGCACTGTGTGTGGCTGCCTGTGCGCTCCCGGGATGGTGAGAGTAGCTGACACAGCAAACCTGGCCTTCATCATGGTCAGGTCCTATGTCTGTCATCCTGGCGAGTGCATGCTATGGGAAGCCCTAGACTCATCAGAGTCGCTAATTCAGTCAGAGTCGCTAATTCCCTCTCTCGGGCTCCTAAGGTACAGTGCTATGATTGCTAATGTAAGTATTGGTGACGGGCATCTCGGGAATTTGAAGGTGTAAGATGGTGGGTGTGCCTACACATGTGTGTATGTGTCTATGAAGGGTTGGTGAAAGGACTTCAGGAGAAGACCCGTCTCCTTGGCGATGCATTCACCATCGTGCCTAAGCAGGCCTGGTTTCCTAGTAAGTTCTAAACATCACTTACTGAGCACTGAATGGTTTCCCAAGGCTGTGCCTCTGACAGGGAGAACTGTTGTTAGGAGCACGAGAAAGCCTGTGGGAATTCTGCCCCTCCTGTTCACCTGCCCTTCCCGGCTGCCTGGCCCCTCCTGTCTGGGCATCAATCCCACGGCCTGACAGGGGACAATGTGGCACCTTCAGAAGCCCAGCTCTGGCAGTCCCCAGGAGACATCTGGGGCTGGGGAGGAAGAGGAGCAAAGTGTTCCCATCGGTGTTGTCCCCAAAGAGAAAGAGGCAGAGGAGGCGGGGGGCTGGGAAGGAGGAGGACAGCGTGGCGTATTCCTGCTAAGAGGTAGTGAGAGCAGCAAGAGAAGCAGAGAAGGACTGTCTGCCAGCAGAGGGGGCGGGGATCCGAGTGAGGTAAATCTGGCTCCTCAAACCACCAGCATGAAAACATACAAACACATTTATTATTTTCTTCGCCATTTTTTTCCTCTTTAAATTTCTCTAATTGTTGAAAATATGCTTCAGTGATGCCATAGAGGACGGGGGCCCCGGGAGTCTAGGACAAAGGCAAAGGGCCGGGGAAGATGAACGGGGACCAGGCTGACAGCTGGAGGCAGGGAGGGGTGGCTTCTACCCAGAAAAAAAAAAAAAAAAAAGGGAAGAGAGTATAAAGAAGTGTCCAGATTGGCTGAAATAGCATCCCAAGGAAGAGAAGAGAAGGAGACTCTTATTGTGTTTGCTGATTGCTTCGACCTCCAGTCTGACCGCTTCAGCGTTGGGAGAGAAACCCTCCCTCCTGCCCCTGCCCCAACTGGGGCACAGGGTCAGCCGGGATGCGATTGCTGGGAGATCAGTTGGAGGTATCAGAGTGAACACTGCCAGGGCCTTCTGTAGGGGAGGTCACTGATGAAGGGGTAGTAGCATCCTGCCAACCTCCATTAGCCTAGAAGGGAAAAAGGGAGAGAAGTCAGTCCTCTGAGATCGGGTGGCTGTTTTCAGCAGACAATGACAATGAAGCAACTTGTGTAAAGGACCCAGCACAGGGCCCGACACATGGGGACACTTGTCAAATGGGCAGCTATTATTACTGTGGGTGATAATATTCCCCCCACCCTCAGATGAGTTCGGGTCCCCCAGGGAGCCTTTGGATGTGATGTTATCACTCTGTAATTCAGTACAAGCCATCAAGAGAATGACAGCTGCTTGGCAGGTCAAGACACCTAAGATTTTAGTTCTGACCCCAGCAACAACTAGCTGTTGCTGATGGCGAAGCACCTTCACCTCTGAGCCCTGGTGTCTCCTTTTGAAAAATAAGAAAGTTGGCTGAAATGCTTGCTGAAGCATTTCTGGTTCTGGATGTTCCACATGTTTATGGGGCGCCAGGTAACTGTTCTAAACAGGGTCCTATACTAGCAGGGGCACAGTGATGACCTCCACGAGGGAGATAAGACAAGCTCACGAATGAACTATGATTTAATGCCAGAACCTAATAAATGGCAGATTCCTATTATTAGGAAGTTTCGAATGAAGGCAATGTCACATCTTGCTGGGGCATCAGGAAATATTTCATAGAAGAGGCACTGTTTAAGGTGAGCTTTGGAAAGTACAGAGGGTGATTCAGGTGAATACAACAGATTAAACAATAGTGCCAAGACTCTAAGGACTGGTCTGTGTGAACACATCTAGAGAGGTGGTGAAATGGGAAGCTACAAATTTGAGCTACACTGGGAGATTATTTTTCTAAGACTCTTCCAGGGGTATTGAACCACTTTTCTGCTACACATTGGAAGAATAAGAGTTGTCTTGGGCCACATGTTAAATACACAAACACTAATGAAAGTGGATAAGCCAAAAAAAAGGTCCGTGCATACTTTTTGTGATGTCCGACATCACTGATAAGCAAAAAAGTCTTTACAAATTCAGTATGCACCCGGCGGGCAGCAGGTTGGACACCCACATTAGACCCAGGAGCATCCAAACTATGAAACTTTTCAAAAAAGATTTGTTAACCGACCACCCTTAAAAAATATACCAGCATTAAAGTAGTTCAAGAATGATTTGCCGTAGTGGTTAATTCATGACGCCTAATTCATGACTGTTCAGGTGTTTTATAACATTTTATAGTATTAAAATATAAGCAAGCTAAAATGCCTTTTCCCCCCATTATACCTCAAGTCTGGAAGTGTTAATGTTGAACAGACCAAGTCTTAGACTTGGTGAAATGTTTTCTACCTTACTTTCCTTTCATTTTATTCTCTAAAAACTGGAGATAGATAGGGCAGATAGATTATTACCATTTGGGAAGGGCGACCACATCAATCCTTGTATATAAACCACAGCACTGAATAGGTGCTAGAAAAGGAATATTTACATTTCATTCACGAGAGAGCAGAAATGCAGGGGAAAAGTGTCCTGGTTTGCCACTGACACAGAACACAGGCCTGCGAACCTCAGAATCAGGCTTCTTTTTTCATCTACGTGGCTTTCTTTTCCCGGGGGCTCACTGAAACGATGCTCCAATTGTCCCGGGGAAGCCAGGCCTTTAATTTAAAGCAGCTCCTATTAGAACTTCAGCATGAGGGTAGATTTTGTTCACACCCCAGTGAGGGGCAGATCTGGGTACCAAGAGGGCATCCCAGACAATGCCAAGAACACCCCTTCTCAGTCGTGGGCCAGTAAGTAACTGCTCTCAAGGTCCAATCTCCTGTCTCCCAACCCAATCAGGTGGATCCTCTTACTCTTTTTCTCTGTTGGAGGACATTTCCCCCTGTTGTTTGTGATAGAAAGATTAGATGGAGAACAACAAGGAGAAATGAGAATTCTTTCTTTCCTAACAGAAAGCTTCCCCGTCTTTGGGGGGCCAGGACTCTGTAGTATAATTCGAATCAAGAACAGAATTAATCCAAATTCCTATGTGGGTCTGTCACAGGGGTGACAGATATTGTAGCCTCCTTCCCTTCCCACCCCAGAAAATACATTCTGCTGTTATTTTAGGTTAACTAAGAATGGCAGCTAAATTTATTTTTCTTCAAAGAAAATCCTTTAATGTCATGTATGTTTTTTTATTATAAAAGTAAGGAATGTTTATACTATTTGGAAAATAGAAAATTGTTTACATCCAAATAGACAACAGCCACACTCCTATACTCAGAGAGAATTACTGTTACCTTTTTTATATCTCTTGTCTATTCTAATCATTTTTATATCCGTACGTTTGACTGATGGAGGTTTAACTAGCTGGATAAATAGGCAGGTGTACATGTTTGGGGGTGGCTGGTGGGTGTTGCCTGAGGAATACAGAATTTTAAGGAAACTTGACAGAAGTTCTTGAAGTACATTGTCATAAAGTGGAGTAAAATACTGGTTAAAAAGGACAAAGTCGCGTGTCTGAGTCAAGCTGGCCCGAGCTAAGGAGGTAAGGGAGCTCTAAGGAAGCAGTTAGTGTCCATGTCACAGCACATGGAGCAGAGCACTTCTATTAATTGCTCACAAAACCACTAGTACTATTATTTAGCCACGCTATAATTCCATTAAGATAATAAGTGGCACTAGAAACGAAGCCATTAGTAAAGAAAATTAGTTCTGTAGTATTTCATTAAGACGAAATTGGCTAAGCATTCTATATTGTCCAGAAGGTTTTGAGAGACTTAGAGCAATCTCTGATCTGAAATAACTAGAATAAGCCAACATTTGATCTCTTTGCCTAAAAAGTTCTGCTTTTGCAGACCAGTGGGTAAGATGCCAGTGGGTACAGAGGATTCACACATGGGAGAGACAGGAATTCAGTGGTTCAAGCTGACATTAAAACCAGCATTTTAATTATGCCAGTTGGCCTGGTGAAGAGGAATATGCAAAATCTTCTATCAAAAATAAACACAGTAAACAAATCTCTTTAGCTCCTTTTTTTTCACTCTGCTTCCATCCATAAACAGGCACATGCTCACACAGACATGTGCACCCCTCAGATTTGGTGACCAGCCATCCCAATTTGCCCAGGACTCTCCCATGTTAGCAATGAAAGTTCCATGTCCCAGAAGACCCCTGAGGCCTGGGAAAAAAATGAGACCCTGTTCCTGTCACTCCAGGATATGCCAGCTATGACCCTCTACTTCCGGCCAAACTTAGGACACTGTACCCCGGTGGCATTCAAGTTAGATGAACACAGAAACTTTTTAGAATAAGCACGACTAACTCTAGGAAATGTGGAGGGATGCTTTCCCTCAGAGGTGCTTTTTACAACGGCATATTATCTGCTGCCATTGCTAATAAAACCTTGCCAAGATCAGAAACTCTGAGCAAACCCAGCTTCACCGGGTTTCCCATATAGCACCACGGCGGCTTCAGCTGTGTCATTCAGCTTTCAGGTAAGACGTTCAGAGGCTGCTCCGTCTTGGGAAACAGCTGACCTCGCTTACTGCCGTGAACCCTGGGGAGCAATGCCTTCTCTCTCCCTCCACTGCGAGTGAATATTCAGTAGGAAACTCTGCCTTTGTGTGTTTATTTATCTCTGGGAGTGGTGAGAGTAGAGGGTGCTCTCATTAACAACTGGGTAGGGGTGGTGGGAAACGAGACTTTCACTTTCATGTCACCCCCCACCCCTCTCCGATGCAAACTTGTAATGGACACACCCTTCAAAATGCTGACGTCAGCGACCACACTGAAGGGTTATAGGGGTGGGAGAGAAAATCTGCAAAGCCAAACATGCCCTTTTTATCTTTGAAAACATTCCCATTGGAAGAGAGTACCTATTTGCCCAGCGTTATAATGATAATTCTGTGGCCTGGGATGCAAGGCCCGGGAAGCAGGACCCAGTGTAATCATTAATTCCATCAGCTGGAACCTAAGACAGGCGAGAAGGCTCAACCTGGAACCTCATCGCGGGAGAAGTTAACAGAACATAAAATTAGGACAAAATGCGGCAGCCTGCCAAGATTAGAAAACCTAGACTTTCAAAACACAAAGATATTTGGAAGCAAAGTTTTTTAGGAACAAAAATGATTATTTACTCTAGAGCCCGCCCTACTGGATTTGGCATATAATTTGATATATACCAAATTTTGCTAGAACTCCTTCTAAAGCAAGGGTTGTCCACCTGCAGCTGGTGGACACGTGCCAATTTTGTGAAGACATTTGTTTTGCTTTTCTGTGTATATTATGAAAACTATGCAGGGACCTTGGCTAAGAAGCTTTCGTTAGTGTCTGTGCATTTACTGTGCGGCCCAAGACAACTCTGACTCTTCCCAAGTGCAGCAGGGAGGTAAAAAGGTTGGACACCCCTGAATGAAAAGGCGAAACAGGCCTGCTTGCGGAGACAGAGGGAGCCAAGGATGAGGCAGTGGCAGACAGGACAATCCATGTGATTTCTCCCAGCAAAACACCAAGCACAGAATCTCAACTGAAGTCCTGACTTCTCTCTCCTCTGCTACCCTTCTGAACCAGAGAGGGGCCACGTGAAGGTGGCCTCTCCTCCCTGCGGAGGATCCAGGCCTGCTTTCCTCCCAGAACATCGGCTGCTGGGCTGAGGGCAGCCTGTCCTGTCTCCTTCCCGCTCTTCCTCTGCCCTCACCTTCGCAGCACACCATTGATGCAGAGAATTCATCACCTGATGTGACAGCCCAAGCGAGCCTGGCACTAGGAAGCTCTCATTTGCAACCCAGAAATACGCTGAGGTGCCACAAACCAGCTGATGTCAGCACCGAGTCGAGCTGGATCTGCATACGGGCCAGATGCCATTACCAGAAATGCCTTGAGCGTGGGTGAGGAGGTGCACGGGAGTCGGGCCCTCAATCACCCAGGCACCGGTGGGGCCAGCCAGGAAGAAAAACAAAGAAACACCAAGGCACCCCCTCTCCTTCCCATGCAAACACGCACTCGTGCATGCACTCGCGCAGGGGTCTATTAGGCAGACATTGGCTCTCACTGTAGAGGTCACACCGCAGATTGATCATTTCTCTGTCACAGTAGAAGAACAATGTTTTCCTAATATGCACAACACTTTCCCAAGATTACACAGAGAGCATTTACCAAGCAAGAGTTACTCTGGGATGAAAAGATACTATTGGAAAGTCCCTTTGGGGACATCAAAGGATTCACAATCGCCCTGGAGGATATTCCCATGGTAAATAGATCCCTGCCCAGTCTGACACACCTCCAGTCCTATCTCTAGCTGCCACTAGAATCATCTTTCAAAAATGTAACTGTGATCATACACCTTCCTATTTAAACTTTCACTAGCTTCCCACTGACCTCAAGATGAGGTTCCATGTACTGAGCAGGTCTACGATGTCCTTGACCTTGCTTACTCCCCATCCCAACGCTTGTATCTTGTACTTCAACAATATAAGGCTACTTAGAAATTTACACAACAGAGCAGCCACCTCATGCCTGCTTTTTACCCCTTGAGTACCGTGCCCTCATTCATCCAGTTATGTCCTACTATCCCTTGGCTGATTTTGAACACTGAGCTTCAGTGTCCTTATACCTCCAATCTGTTCCCTGGCCATCTCTCTTCCTCCTGCAGGCCCCCCAGCTTTCTGCCTGCCCCCCAACCCAGCACCTGTGCTGCATGTTCCTTCATAGGTCCGTCTCACCCACCAGACCACAAGAGAGGGACTGTGGGTTTAATCTTTGAGTCCCCAAAGTGCCTACTACAGTGCCTGACACATCACAGATTTTGATAAATGTCTCTTGAAGAGGCACGGGAGGAAGCAAACATTTAGTGGCACCATGACATCCATCCTCCATCGTAGGTGCAGAGAGCTAAATGGTGTCTGATCCCTGATTTCTACAGTTCAGTCTGACTCCATGTAAAACACCTAGAAAATATGCAAAAGCCAGCAGAAGCAGTGCCTAGTCTCTGGTAACTTAAATTCGGGCATTGAACTTCACGGCTTATCCCAAACATGTAACTATGATTAATATTTAAACTGTTCTGCTTTGGCTTTAAGGAAAGAAGGTGAAAGACACCTGATCCTGCCTGCCACAGTGCCACAGCTTAGAGCACCAGCTCAATGAGGAGTGTCCTCCAGAAGGGTGTAGAGAAGGAAGACACGGCCCTGCAATCGGAACAGGCTCCGGGTCTCCACCTCAGACACAGTGGGAAGTGCAAACATGCAGAACAGACGCAGTCCACTATGTGTTCAAAGCCTGTTGAACCTTTGACCCCTTTATCTTTTCTCTCTCCAGGGTGAGACCCACACGTAGATTCACCTTCCACCTTAGGATCTGGGAACAACGTCGCCAGATAAAATACAGAATGCCCAGTTAGACTTGAATTTAAAAAAAAATAACAAATCACTTTTTAAGATAAGTACGTCCCATGCAGTATTTTCATTTGCTAAATCTGGCAGCCCTATCTGGAAATAACATGTAGGATCTGACAGGAAAGGTGGTATTCTGGCCTACTTTGGTACTACAGGGAAACGTAGCATCGTTTTTGCTCTTTGCCTTACTTTGACATTTTGAATCAATATCTTCATCCAGGAACTTCATCCCTGTGGCCGAGACTACCTCTACCAAGCCTATGTCTAGCTTCTGCTTAATTTTTTTTCTTTTTTTAGCCATTTGTTACGGTTCCTTTAAGACCATGATTGTGACTTGCCATTGTGATTGGAAGGCTGCTGGAAGTCTCAGCTCACCAAACACCTGCCATCATATTCCCCAGAAGACAATCCTCTGCTTGGATTCTCTCATGCTGCTGCCCAATGTCACACCACTACTCTCCTGTCTAGCCTGGCTCCCACCAAACCTCTTGGGCCCAGGGATCTTGCTGTATAGGTCTGCATGTTCAGAGAGGTCAGCAGTGCAATCAGCCATTCATGGCACAGAATAGACGGTGTTGCTACAAAGACTTCTGTAGTTCAAGTTGCTGCAAAGAAAAAATAGACCCTTCCACTGCCAACGTGAGATTCTTTTCATTCTACACAGAGATTTTGAGAAGTGTTCTTGTGCTTGTGTGTCCATCTCCTCTGGTCTCTAGACATCCCTGCCATCTTTCAAGACCCAACTGGACAGTCACTTCCTTCTTGTAGATTTCTGCAAGGCACACTGTCACCTGCCTCTCTAAATTGCAGCACTGCTGACTTTCTGACCATTCAGTTTTGCCTTTAACCACGTGTAGTTCTTACTTATCTTTTAAAATCTCCCTGTGAGCACGAGATCTTTTTGCTGTCATCAGTTTTTAATTCCGCAAATTATGTACAAATTCAATGCCTACTTTGAGATATATACTGGGCATGCAGTTGTAGATAAAACAAAATTTTAAGGAATCTAGATTCTGCTATCAGGGAGTTTACTATTTTGTGGGAAACAGACATTTGATGAGTTTTCAAACACACACACATACATATATATATATATTGTGGATGGTAATACACATATGCTAGCAGATAGGAGAAAACAGGGACCATACTGGGGCTTCTGGAAAGTCAGCCTGAAGTGAACAAAAAATAGGCAAATAAAGAGAGGGGCAAAGAGAAGTCTGTTGAAAGGCTATGAAGAGGGCGGCGTCTATGGCTCAGTGAGTGGGGCACTGGCCCCATGTATTGAGGGTGGCAGGTTCAAACCTAGCCCCAGCCAAACTGCAACAAAAAATAGCTGGGGATTGTGGTGGGCACCTGTAGTCCCAGACACTCGGGAGGCTGAGGCAAGAGAATCACCTCAGCCCAGGAGTTAGAGGTTGCTGTGAGCTGTGATGTCACTTCACTCTACTGAGAGCGACAAAGTTAGACTTTGTCTCTAAAAAAAAAGCTATTGAAGAACTCCAGAGGCCAGAAAGGATGGAGCAGTGAACAGTGGTGAGTGGTGAATGAACCAAGATGGGGCAGGAGGGTAGAAGCACCTGCCCATGTTTATCTTCAATGACATGGGAAAGCATTCAACAAGCCTTTGCACAAAAAGGATCGTGTTTGACACAGTTGCCACTCAACTACACACTTGTATTGACTGTGTGGAGAAATGAATAGCAGAGTCCTCCCTTGGTGCCCTGCCCTGTGGACACTGGGCTGCCTGGCTGCCGGTGCCCATCATAACTGCACAGTTACGAGGGGCCCTTATAGGTAAGTCTCTTACTCTGGATCACAAATACATAACAGCACATAAACCTAGTAAGTACTCTTAATCCTACTTCTCAGGAGGGGAAACTAGAACTCAGAAACCAACACTCGCCAAACTCAGTCCTCATTACATGTCACTGCCTTTTGGCCATTTCAGGTTCCAAAAGCAAGGCTGTGTGACCGTTTGTGGGTGCTACAAGCAGAACACGGCCGCCCCAGAAGCTCATGGCCAAAGGCAGATGACTCATGCCCTTCGGTTCACCTTCAGGGAGCCTTTGTGTTGTTAGATGTTACAACATATGAAGCACAACACTGGCCTCAGAAAATCCAGAGCATTCTAACACATGCTGCCACAGAACCACAATCCACTTCATCCAAGTTGGTTTTGGACAAGACCAACTCTACTCCTCCAGGTTTATATTTCTAAGGCGCTAGCATGGGTGGTACCATCTGGTCAGTTAATATTGTTTCACACACATTGTGAAACAAGATGGTAACTGTGATCCATGTTCACTTGTTAAGAATACAGACTCTCTTAATATAAGCTACTGCCTCAATTTTTATCTTGCATGCATGTACTGGGGTGCTCACTCACAACCCATTTGCGAGACTTTAGATTGCACCACTGTCATGGTGTGCACCCCTGCCAGGGTCCTAACACTGCGGTACTGGAGCACGTTTGTAAAGCACCTCAGAGATCAAGTTTACTTTAGCTCCTCCTTAGCTCTATTCTTTTCTCATAAATCTGTTGTGAAGACCCAAAATGAATACTGCCACTTAAAGCATCTGAACACAGAGGATGCTTTTAGTTGAGCATCTTTGTAGCTCACACAGGATATGAGCTTGTGTATATTAGGCTTGTGTATATTGTAGTATTAGGCTTAGGGTTAGAGCTGCTTTTTCATTTCTGTTAAAAGTACTAATAGAACAGTTATACATAATGTTTAAATGTCCCACAGACTTATGGGGTCCGTAGACTGAACATAATAGAGCAGGGTACAATTTACAGTTCATTTGAATTTAACTTTTCAAAGGTTATCCTGATCTTCTGGCAAAGAAAAGTAAGCTCAGTGTGAATCAGCTAAATAGAGGTATCTTGGTGCAGAGAACTCTATTTATATCTGAATAAACACCCGCTGTACTCACAACTGCACACACCAAAAGCACAAACACACATACATACATGAACACAATATTCAAAAATAGGCATCATTTCCACATACTTCACGTTTGCACATAGAGCTAATATATGTTGAAGAATGTACTTGTAGCTCCTATAGAAAGCACATGGACACCACCCCCCCACACACACAGATGCAGCTTCTACTGGAAGAGAGTAGCTATACAAGGTAACAGACAATTACGTTTACTCACAAAGTCAACCTAGAGGATTTAAACAAAGGCTATGTTTTTTTTACTCTCAATATAAATTATCTGATTGGCTGACTCTATAACAGCCCTGAATTCTTCATTTTATAACCGTTTATTTTGCTTTGGCTCTGTTGACAAAGCTATTATTAATAAGGGTACACACACAGTGGCTATACACACATCTTTCCAATGCGGTGGCTGCATTTGGAACACAGAACAGCTAGCGCGCGTGAATGTGCCCTGGTAGGGTAAATCTTAGGGCTATTTACCACGATACAGGAAGCTAAACTCCTTCCACTTTTCTGACCATCCAAGAGACAGCAATTACCCCAGATTATCAGACCAACAATGACATGCCACGTAATGACAGACACTGAGCCAACTCCACATCCCAAAGACTGGCATATTCAAGTACACTTAGGACATTAATAGCAATTTACGTGCCATCACTGAGACAAAGCCACAAAGGCTCCGTTGGCAGCCTCTTATTTTGAAGCCTATTATTTGTGGGAGTTACAGGCTATAATCACAACAGAAACTTTCAAAACCCTTATCTTCCGTGACGCACCAAATCTATTTCAGAGCCATAATTGCTATGTCACCGGAGAGTTTGCTGCTTAATGCACTCAAATGCCATTTAGTGTTTGCAGGGTCATTACAGCTAACAGAAGGGTAGGGGGAGATATGGTGGGAGGCTGGGGGGGAATGCAGACAGAGAATGTTGAGGAGAATGTGTTAGGATGGGGTGCTAGCCTCCTCTGTGTCTAATTTGCTTATGGGAGGATATTGTTGTTTTAAAAATTCTATTTACTGATACAACAAAAGCAAGAGCTTGAAAACAATCTATGTACTCAAGAATTCTGAATTCATTTGATGCCATCCTAGAGCTATTCAGTGGATGCTGGGGGGGGGGTGCCCTCTTTTATTCTGGGATTCTTACCTAAGTGTAAGGTGGTTCAATTCTTTAAATTGTTTATTTTTTCCTTTAAAATAGTGCTAGAAATCCCTGCAGTAGAAATTGGCAGTACTGTGGGCTCAGAAATATGAAATGGATTGTCAGTGCAAAAGCTGCTACAGAAAAGGAGAGAGAGCCCAATGGTGAGAAGTTCAAGTTCAGTAACTTAGAAGAACATGCTACCTTACAGACTGATGGTTAAGAGAAGAGGCCAGGAGACTGATAGGACATTTGAAATAAGACAAAACATTCAGTCATTCAAAATGATATCTCCTTGACCTAAGTCTAGTTTAGGTAATAAAAAGCTTTTTAAATATATATATATATATATATATATACACATATATAGCTTTTATTTCTTCAACATGGCTATAAACTAAGAAAGGACTTATTGATTTGGCTTAGGCTAATACTAGGCACAGAGTGAATCTTCGAAGAAACTTCTGATTGAGTAACATATCTCTAGATTCTTTTAGAAAATCTTAGGTTCTATTTTACGAGCCTAAGTTTTTAATTGATCAAAAATATGATTTGAGGGTTAATTGTTTCTTTTTTAATATCAGTAACAGAATCACATACAGCTCCGTTGCTAGTTTTCCTGGGTTAACCATGCTGCTTTCACTCTATGAACATTTTATGGAAATAAACAGAGTGGACTTGGGGCTTTTTTCACATGAGTCCTCCTCCATTCAGAAACAGAATTTTCCCTATTTTTTAAATGTTGGCCAGGTATGGAAGCATTACTACCCTTATGATATAGGAATTCTTAGAAATCAGTAAGAAAAAAATGGACATTTCAAGAATACACATGAAAAGACAATAAACATACACAAAATGTCCAGTCTCACCAAGAACTCAAAGATACAAGTTAAAGTAAGTATGAGATGTACCTTTATAATTTGATAATTGACAGAAATTGAAAAATTATTAAGATACTACTGTTGAGTGGGTGGGGAAATGGAAATCATCATACACTGCTAATGGGAACCATAAATTAACAGAGATTTCTAGGAGAAAATTTAAAATGAATCACAAAGACTTTCATCTAATAATTCTATTTCTAAAATTTTATCCAAGGAAAAATAGAAAAGATGAATTTTCTATAACAGAAAATACTAAATTTTCTGTAATTGAAGCTGATCACTATATTATTAATAATAGTAAAAAAAAAAACCCAAAGAAAACAGCTTAAATGTTCCACAATACAGATTGATTAAATAAATTATGGACTTTCTCTATAACAGGTTTCTATGCAGTTATTTAAAGTTATGTTTGAGAAAAATGTTTAATGATATGGAAAATATTCATGACATATTTTCAGTAAAATAAGGAGGTTATGAAATGATATGTAACTTTTCTACACCCCCCCCCACAAAACACACACTTAAACAAAATGATAGAAGGCTTTAAAGAGCACAAAATTAGCAATCAATGATCATCTGTGTGATTTTCTTGTATTCTCCAAATTTTCTATATTAAATATTTTTTTTTTTTTGCAGTTGTTGGCCAGGGCTGGGTTTGAATCTGCCACCTCTGGTATATAGAACCAGCGCCCTACTCCTTTGAGCCACAGGTGCCGCCCTACATTAAACATTTTAATCAGATAAAAAGTAAATATTAAATTTAAATAAAGCATCTAAGCAAGGTCCATATCTGACTTAAGTCCTTCTTTTTTGTGGCCAGAGCTCACTGGAGAAGAGAAGCCAGTGGAATTTGTGGCCAAACACAGGTCTCACCAAGAAAGGCTGAGGAAACAGATTTTACTCCTTAGAGAAGAGAAAGTTAGCAAGTGATTTCATTAGCCTCTTCAAAATACAGCACATTACCTGTGAAGAGTATCAGTCAGTTGTTTTTCCCTTTCCTTGAAAAACAGGGCCAATGGAAATAGCTCAACAGAGGAATCAGCTCGGACAAGAGGGAGAGCTGCTTCGGAACCAGCATGGGGGCTCCTTTTCATTTTCTCTGCCTGAATGCCCAACACAATTATTGGTTCATAATAGATCCCAAGAAAACATGTGCTGAACAAATGAGTCAATGAATGAAGTGCAGATCAAGCTCAAGGCCACGGACACAACACGTGCCCCCAAGGAAAAGTATGGGGAAGAGAAAAAAACAACTGATATCTGGACTCTGAAGCTCTAAGCCAAGACAGAGTTCAGGTCTGATTTGGCGGAGATCACAGGGGACAAGGTCTAAAGAACTTGGAGGTAAAAGATGGGTTCTGGGCTTCGCTAAATGGTAAGAAAAAGAACAAAAAAGTCACTGTCTTATGAGAGAGATGCTCTGGACAACAGAAATAAAAACAAGCGTCTATTTGTGGGGGTTTTGGGCAGGCAGAAAAATCCAGTCCCAATATTCTGGATGCTAGAAGCAAACAAACAACAAAGAACCCCAACTCAAATGCATTGACACCAGGTTCAACTAGACTCACTTGCAAAAGCACTCATTAAACACCTACTACGCTGAGGGGTAGGATACAAAACCACAATCCTTCACTTCAGAAATGTCCAGTACTAACGGGCAAGTACTTCCAAGAGAAGACGGGCCTGGGCCCAGTCACACGGGATGAGCTGGGTCGTAGATGTGAGCCCGCTGTCACAGGCTCTGGGCTATGGATTCTAGTGACTCGGAAGAGTCCCACTGAGAGTCTTCTGAGGACTGACTCTAGGGAAAGTCAATCTTATTATGAGAAGAGAGGAGAAAAACACACAGGAACTGTGTTTTACAGAGGAGGTTGAAGAAGGTACCAGGCCACACAGTGGTGCGTTTTCATGGGAAAAATCATTGCATCAAATAAGGCATGAAAACAGACACCTGCGAGTCTATTGAAAGCTTGCCTTCAGATTTTTGTTTGCTTGTTGTTGTGGTTCCGATGCCTGGTTTCTCCTCTGAACATTTTTATTTTTGCCTACATTAAAAAAAAATCCTAATTATTTTAATAAACTTGAATTAAATAAGTGAACGCACATTAACTGCCTAACATATAAAAAGAAGTCCATGTTAGCTATTAATATAATTATTAAGTGCCATTTTAGCCTGCAAATTTCCTATCCTTATTGTTTTTTAATTGTTCTTTAAATTGCTGCTTTAAACCACTTCCTTATTTTATTACTCGATCTTTTCGTTAATCGTTGAGTCTTCTGAGCTGATATTGTTTTAACTGCTCTTCCTAACTTACTTTATGTTTCCCTAGTCTCTTTAGTACTTGTGTATCTTACTTGCCTATGTCCTCTTTAACCTTCACTTGTCCATTTTACATGTAATTTTATAACACTCCTGTCGATAATAGCCTTCCATTGCTTTGTAGCCGATTAGTAAATTCTTAAACTTTTGTTATTATTTTTTCTTTTTCATTTTTCTCATTTCATTCATACCATCCTTGTACCCATTGTCTCAATTCTTTTGATTAAAAAAGTCTACCTCTACTTCTATTTCACACCTAGATTCCTTGAACAGTCTTACTTCTATTATAATAAACCACCGAGGGTCTCTATGAAGAGACACTGGATCTAAAATCTTGTCCTCTCTGTGTGTGATCACTGGGGCACCAGCTAAGCTGAACAACCAGATATGACACAGCAGAGGTGCAGAGTGGGCTCTATCCAGGAAAGGACTTTGTGTATCATTTTCCACAATTAATTCTAATAAAGGAATTGACCAGTCTCAAATCTTCTACATGGCACCCCGAGAGGATAGACAACAGAATATTTATGACTTGGTTCTCAGAGTTCTTTCCCATATATCCAGGCTCAAAAATTACCAGGCAACATAACAAATTCTCTTACTAGAAGGTTTTTGCCAACTCCCTTTACTCAGCATAAGGCTACAGGTCAAGGGTCCACCTGGATAAAGGGAAAGGAATAGAGGCTTTGGAGTTTGATCTGGGGCCATATCCTAGCATGGTCCCTTGCTGGCTATTTGGTCGTAGGGAATTACTTGACCATTCTGAGTCTCAGTTTTACTATTCATAAAATGAAGATAGTAACGTTTATAAAGACATTCAACTCTAGCAGGGACTGCAATAAATACTGTAAGTTAGTATTCTTAGTATGGATATTGGTAAAGGTTCAGATTCTCTCTGGAACTTTAAGCATGTAATTAATTATGGTTTTTTTCCTTTATCCCTCTAGCAAAAGCACAGAGCTCTCAGTACTTTGCGGAAGTCTCTCCAGAACCCCTTTGATCTGCTGAGAGAAGGGAAGGAGGATTCCCCCATTAAGGGCCTCCTCCTCTTTTTATTTTATGGAGACAGAGTTTTACTTTGTCACCCTTGGTAGAGTGCCATGGGGTCACAGTTCACAGCAACCTCCAACTATGGGGTTCAAGCGATTCTCCTGCCTCAGCCTTCCTAGTACTAGCCTGGACTACAGGTGCCTGCCATACCACCCGGCTATTTCTTTGCTTGTTTATTTAGCAGGCCCAGGCCGGGTTCTAACCTACCAGCCCCAGAGCATGTGGCCAGTGCCCTAACCACTGAGCTAGAGCCTCCTCCTCTTAAACAGGGTATTCTCTGTGTAAGGCTCAGGTGAGGATGGGCTTCCACAAGTTCAGGAGAGACCACTCTCCTTACGAGGAAGAAAGTATAAGTTTAAGCAGTTGGGTGACTTTTAAGAAGCAAAATAGTTCATACTGGGGAGAGACATCAGAAAATGAACTGGACTTAAAGCTAAGGGACACTAGGGGAAAAAAGGGAGAAAGAGCGAAAGACAAATGTAGGGAAATGTAATACCTTACAAGTGAGGAAATCATATCATAATTTAATTTTCTAATATCACGAGTTTGTTTTTCTATTTTTAAAAGGTTTTCTTATTGAAAAAGGAATATAAGCCCCTTTGAAAGCAGGCATATCAGTCCAGAACCCAAGGCAACTGTGGAATAAACCAGCAAATCTAATTTAAAACGTTCTTTCTAGCAGTTCTTGGCTACAAAATATAGTGAGGGGTGAGAAGTTAGGGATAGAAGTGGGAGGGGAGCCTCAGACTGGAAGAGAACAGATAATTTTGTGGATAACTTTGGGTTCTGTCTTTTCTTTTCTTTATTATTTGTTTTGTAAACTATAAGAATGGGGTAGATACAAGAAAACCAAGGGCAGTAAATTTATATACAAGTGTGTTACATTTGCACAACTCAAGAGAATGGACACTTAGGATTTGCAAATTTAATTGCGTGCAATTTTGTCTCAGAAGAGAAAAAAACTGCAAACAAATATTGAACTCTAGTTAATGATACTAGTAGTATTTATGTAGAGGAAAAAGTGCCGTTGTCTGCTATTTGCTTTGAAATTTTGCTTTGAAATGCATGAAAAAAAAAACCCCAAGATAAATAGATGGATGTTAGAAGAATGCTGATATACACGGTGAAGCCAGAGAGTTAAATATTAATGACAGAAGCTACGTGGTGGGCATACTGGTTTCACTGTAAAATTCTTCCAAGTTTTCCATAGGTTTGAAAAATTTCAAAATAAAATGTTGAAAAAAATTTTAAAAGGTAGTCTCTTTAAAGCAAAGAAAGCAAGGTAAGCCCTAGATAGCATTTAAAGACATCAGACATTAGAGCAGAGCTTGTAAAACTTAATGTGCTTAAAAATTACCAGGGGATCTAGTTAAATCACAGCAAGTGATTTGACAGTTCTGGGTGGGGCCTGAGATTCTGTGTGACTCCCAGGTTCCCAGGCAATGCTGTTGATCTTCAGGCCACACTGTGAAGGGACTAGCAGGAAAGAACAGCCAAACAGAGGCTGTGAGCAAGGGCTTAGGTCCCTTGGGAGACCTGAAACAGATCTTGAACCTCCTGTAAGCCCAAAGGGTTTAGGCTTTAAACAAAGGTTCAAGATGAGTTCAAAGACATGTCCTGCTTAGGCTTGAAAAATTATTGGGTTAGATGAATCAGTGGCTGACAGAGAAGAAAATTACTATAAACAGAAACAGAATCAATGTAGGCATTTCTATATTTACATTTAAGTCTTCCTCTATGTTATTTCATTGTTTAAAGCAAATTATTATGCTAATCTCAGTTAACTTCTTGTACATGGTTAATTTTTAATAAAGCATTCTATTTATTTCTGGAAAGGCTTGCTTAAGCATAAAGCACAGCTCCCTGCCTTTTGTGTCAGGGTGTCTGCTCTGTTCTCACATCAGGGTCATACCTCTGATATCCTCACCCTCTATCTGATGGCTCCCAAACAATTCTCAAGGCAACTAGAACTTCATTGCCCAAAAAAGTAGCTACCAGAGCCAAGTGGCTATTTAAATTTCAATTATCAATAATTAACATCAAGTAAATAAAAAATCCATTAGTTTTTTGTCACACTAGCCACATTTCAAGTGCTCAATAGCCATGCGTTGCTAATGGTTAACTTTTTGTTTATTTGTTTGTTTTTTGAGACAGAGTCTCACTCTGTCATCCTGCCGAGTGCCATGACATCATAGCTCACAGCAACCTCAAACTCTCGGGCTCGCGTGATCCACTTGCCTCAGCACCCCAAGTAGTTGGGACTAGAGACGCCCGCGACAACACCCAGCTAGTTTTTCTATTTTTAGTAGAGACAGGGTCTTGCTCAGGCTGGTCTCAAACTCCTGAACTCAAGCAATCTGCATGCCTTGGCTTCCCAGAGTGCTAGGATTACAGGCGTGAGCCACTGCGCCCAGCCTTAATGGTTAACTTCTGACCGTGCTAAAATGGAACATTTCTAGCAATGCAAAAACTTATATTGAATAGCACGGCTCTAGAAGGAAACAACAGCTTTTGCTAGAGTCACAACATCTGTAAGAGAATGGCAATATCAATGACATTTCTAAGAAATGCACATACAATAGAACTTCCATAGTAGACCAGCTCCCTACACTGACCAACTCCTGAAGTTGACCTAATTTTCATAGACCGGACATGTACTACATGTCCTCAATGAAAGTTTTTTATATTAACCATAGAACTATATATATGTATGTGAAATATACACATATATAGTAAATATTCCTTATAATGACCATCTCCACAATTAAAAAAAAATTTAATATTACATTAATTATACAGGGTGGTATAAAAGTTCTCTTCCCTTTCAGAGAATTAGACGACTAAACCAGATAATTCTCATTTCTTTTAGCTTGCAGTGATTTTATGAAAGGTAACAACTGTCCTATTTATGTTTGTATTCATGGAGCTGGATATT
This sequence comes from Arctocebus calabarensis, assembly GCA_963573935.1. Classification (NCBI taxonomy): domain Eukaryota; kingdom Metazoa; phylum Chordata; class Mammalia; order Primates; family Lorisidae; genus Arctocebus; species Arctocebus calabarensis. Next base: position 45,491 of record CAUYON010060297.1, read on the forward strand.
AGAAGGATCTCAATAAACTTTTGTTAAATTTGTAAAACGTTTTTAAAAAAAAACATTTGCTTTATTCATTTTCTTATTCTGTCAAACTGCAACGTATTTTGAATTCTAAATATATAATATTTAGAGATGTATAAAAGAATTTTTCCAAACTGATTGGAAATCAGCCAGATTGACCGTTTTTCCCTTAATTATCGAATTTTAAAATAACAACAGGAGATTCTAAGAAAGAAGTCTAATATTTTACCTGAAAACAAGCTTGTCTATAAACATGGAACTCTTTCTTAAAAGGCAAGGAGCAAGGGCTAGGCTAAATGCTAATGTTTCCCACAATTAAACTTAGCCTATTTTATTAGCTTAATATTTACTGAAGTCTAGAGGGACCATGCCACTTTCAGGAGTGATAACCGCAAAAACAAACTGCCTTTTGAGGCTATGATTTTTCTTCACAGAGCAGAACTTAGGGACAACTTGAGTCTGGAGCAGATAACCAGATCCTACTTGAAGGATAGGATGGCTGCAGGGCCAAATGTTGGCGGCTGGGAAGGATGCTATAAAACACTGATTCTAATGAAAAGATATGGTATACATTTTTATCTTACAGATGGAATCTTTCTAAAAACACAGTATTCTCTTTTATTTGTAGCTTTGAAGTATCCTGTCTTCTTGCATTTTCTTGAGAATACAATCATTGGAAGATGCCTTAGACAAAATCCGGCTCTAGGGCGGCACCTGTGGCTCAAAGGAGTAGGGCACCAGCCTCATATACCTGAGGTGGAGGGTTCAAATCCGGCTCCAGCCAAAAACTGCAAAACAAACAAACAAAGAATAACAAGAAAAAAAAAACCTGAGCAAAATCCAGCTCTACTATCCTTTTTAGAGTTTAGGAAACTAAATCCTATGGCGGAAAAGTGACTCTCCACAGTCATGCAGACAGAAGGGAGATGCGCACATACACACACACAATATGAAGGTGATAATGTTTGCTGTGATCATATCACTAGGTTTAAGATCAACAAGACTTGTGACGAATTCTACAAAGAAATTAGGAATTTCTACAAAAGGAAGCTTTTTATGATAAGTCCATGGTATATGTGTTTTGGTAGGGGTGGTACCTTTTTCAAACTATTGCTACATGGTCCTGAATTCCTCTCTTCTGCTATATAGTTAAATTTCAAATTCCCTCCTAGATTCAGAGTTGGTCAGTTCCCTCATCCTGATTTTCCAAGAATAGGAAATCCAATCACACACAAAGTGCTCAATGAGACTAAAAAGGAAAATATGGCCTGACAGGCATCAGGGTTTTGTTTCATGTCAAGCAAGAAGTTTCTCCAACCTGACTTGGATGTAACATGACATAGCCTCATTCCCAAGGTCAAAAATGCTTACGTTTATTGAATGCATGGATGAAGGAGTGAATGAATGAATGAATACATGAATAAGCCATGGAATTATCTGACATTTGTTTTCTGCACTTCTAAGGGCTTTCACTAAGTAAAGTTGAACTGCATGTGAAATCAAAATACTGGGATTTTCTTTGCTTATATAATTATCGTGGGCTGAAATAAAATGCTTTTCTACTTTCAGATCCTGAATTGGTATGGTACTAGGTTTTAAGGCCTTGGAATGTGAGAAGTAAAGGCACTCACTCCGTTTCCCTTTGGTTCTGTGAAGCAGGCTGTAGACTTCCCGAAGAAGGAAATCTATCTGGTCTGTTCCTATTGCCTTCAAACTTACCAGGTGTCCACCATGTTAAGATCCCTCCATTCTCCCGACTCCCTTTACCCCTCCAGTCTGGGGCAGTTCATTGGTGTCTGACCCCAGGACCAGGAGGTACCCAAAGACAACCAGCTGGAAGCCCTTCAAAATTCCAGTTCAACTTGGTAAAATAAAAGAGTTAAAACTTTTTATAGTTAAAATGAATTTTAAAAGATTTGCATAGGAATTTTAATTATCACTCTCACTTCCCAGTCCTCCAATTCCACATGTGGCAACATCTTATTAATATATACTTTAAGTGGAGGAGGTCTCCCAGAAGTAGTTAAGGAAAAAATTGAAATTCTGGCACATGGCCAACTGTTACTAAATCACCCCTGTGATATCCAAATGTCTGACAGGCATTTGCTTAAATAGGAGGCTATTTTTGGCCGAATGGTTTACAGTCTATTTATTTACTTTGTAAAAATTTTTCCCCTCTTACCTAATGTGGGAGAAAAGAAAAGCAAAACAAAAATACCTGTATTACGGTTTATAAAAGTAAAATTTTCATCTCTGGTTTGTCCACCACTATAATGATCACAGTGATAAACTGCTGTTAATAACTGGTTGCCTTTAGACATAGCACTCACGCTTTTGGTGGAAACAGATGACATTTCCATTTTCACCAAAACTACTGAATAAGAAAAATCTATAGGGATACCTACTTACATTGAAGACTGGATGGAGTGAATTCATTCCCTTAACTCAGCATTTTACAACAATTAAAAATAAATTGTTTCACCCTAAAGAATAATGCTTTCTGCTATCACGAAATTCAATAATTCAAAGGGAAAAATTTGTGTAACAACAGCATCTTTTCCTTTCCATTTGCGTTTCAAGATAGAATTTGAGGAGGATATAAAAAGGAATGGAGTTGGGGCGGCGCCTGTGGCTCAAAGGAGTAGGGCGCCGGCCCCATATACCAGAGGTAGCGGGTTCAAACCTGGCTCCGGCCAAAAACTGCAAAAAAAAAAGTAGTGGAGTGGGCTAGAAAATCTAGAAGATGTTAGTTCTAAAGAAAGAAGTTGGGGGGGGGGGTGGTTATTCTACAATTTAGTGTGGTGTCACTTGAGCTAACACTAAGAATCAAAGATCCTAAGTGTATAACTCTAGAATCATCAAACTGAAAGGAACTGTCAAGCTTTCTTATCTGGTGAATTTTACAAATGAGTCAACAGACACAGAGAGGTGAAGAGACTCCTCAAAAGAAAAGCCACAAGAAGGATCCAAGTTTCCCAATTTCAAGTTATTCCCACCTTGCATCAGGTTGTCCTGCGAGGTTCCTGGAACCTAACAAGCAGTGAGAATCCCAGTAGGCACACTGTCATTCAATGTATTGTTCGACGGATGATGGATGACTATCCAACCAACAGGTATTCCTTTACAACAGTGGTTCTCAAACCTCCTAATGCCGCAATGTATTTTCATTGTTAAAAAGGGGTCGTGACCCACAGGTTGAGAACCTCTGCTTTGTAAGGATTCTTTTAGGATAGGAAGGCAAAAGCTCTTTTAGGACAAGAGGAGTGAGGAATTAAAGGAATTAATTATAGGAATTATCCTATTGCTAAGGATAATTTCGTAAAATCCTCACCATGTGACTTTGTATATTAAATGCTGATTTGAATCTTATTCTCAGATAATCTGTAGTAACCAAATAGCTTGGAAAACTTTTTCTACAAAGGAAGACTTAAGAACATTTTTTTTAGAATTTAAAGACAGTATATTTGTGGATAAGAGAAGCCTTTGAAATAGCAATTCTTACTAGACACTTTATAGTGAGCGGATGTGTTATTGGTCAAAAATACATTTTTAATTTAGTAGCATGTTTTCCTCTCCTATCTGATTTATCCACTAGACGAACACATTTTGAACAAGTGGATATGTTTTAGGAACACCTGCATATGTGAGAGAGATGCAGGGAGAATGAAGTACCCTCTCTGCCCATATACTTAACGCAAATGATGTATGTGAGTGTGTGTGTGTGTAACATAAAGTGGAGAGAAGAGGGGAAGAAGGGCTAAGAAAAAGAAGAAAGGCACCAAGGAGGAGCTGGGCTGGAGAGAGTAAGTGTGATTTTGACATTGGCTGGGATGCGGAAGCCAGTGCAGGAAGGACATTCGTGTAGATGACATACATGAGTGACCATGGGGGGGGTACCAGCCAGGGGAAGGTGAGCTGACCAGGCTGAGGGGGAGGGACACAGCCAGGGGAAGGGAGCTGACCACACTGAGAGGGGGGAGGGACACAGCCAGGGGAAGGT